>QFEL01000901.1:0-31170 GCA_003316195.1 Neoboletus brunneissimus | reverse complement strand
GACCTCGCTTATCGTCCGGTTCAACATCCTATTCGACTCAAGGAGGTCAGGAAACGAAGCCTCGGTTTACGGGGTGGCGAATTGAAGCCAAGACCCTCAGAGCACTGACTCGGAATCATGGCGGATCGTTCGACCCACCAACGAACATTCGCAAGCAGCACATATTATTTGGACAACGATGGAACTGCAGAATACGGACCTGGGCATGTAGACATATTCACTATGACCTTTATGTAAGCTAGTTGTCAGCTGCAGCGTGACAGGAACGTGACATCCGGCCCATCAGTTGTGCGCGGCTTACTGACAACCACAAAGTAGTACACTCTGTCGACCCCTTCCATAGTGGAACATCCGACGGCGGCGCATAGGTTTTATGTTACGGTCAGCAGGAAAGAATGCTGCGCGGAACAGGTATGTCGATGGAACGGAATAGTTCCCCAAAATATGCTCAGTCATGCATCAGATCCAAGTTCATTTCCTCAAGCTCGCCAATCCCTGGGGCACTCTACTTACCCAGGTATAGGTTGGGCCATCAAGTCATTTATTTCCGGTTTGCATCAACCGTAACTTCCAAGTCCACTGCCGCTCAGACAACCGATCCCGTTGTTCCTCCCCCGAACCCACCTCGGGGAAACAAGAAGATAGAGTTGAAACCTGGCCCTCTAAAGCCCGCTACACTCTGGTCAGACTCGCTACCATCTCGACGACCCGTGCAAGACTCGTCTTCGCCCTCTTTTTACCGCCCTCCCCGTCACACCAAGCCCCCTAAACCTATCGAATCCTCGCTCAGCGCGTTAGCTCTCGCGAAACAGGACATTACATCTGCAGCCGAACGTGGCGTGCTGGAGCCACCGCCCAAAGATGCTACACCGTTCAAGCGGTTCACCCACCAAGCACTCCAACTCTTGGTATGTCGTCAATTCTTCCTCGAAGTCTAGGTTAACACGGTCTTCCGCAGAAATTTTACTTTAGGGGTCTCAAGTCAATAAATACCCACAGAAAACAGGTGGCTGCAATTACTGCCCGTGCAAAATCTGGTGGTGCTTTACCTTCTCGAGCAGAACAACGTTTCATCGAAACGTACAGACGAGATGTTCTCAAGTTAGCCTTTTTGTGATGGGTTGTGTTTGGGACTTATTTTATTTCTAGACTTGTGCCGTTCTTGGTGATCGTCCTTGTGGCCGAGGAGCTAATTCCTTTTGTTGCACTCTACGCTCCCCGCATGCTCCCTTCGACGTGTGTATTGCCGGGTCAACGGGACCGTATTGTGTCTAGAGCGCGCAACCAACAACTGGTCGCGCTCTTCACCCACCGTAGCGTATTGGAGGCCATTTGTAAAGAGGGTAAGCAGTCCGGTTTCATCCCAGCAAAGAACACAGGCAATCCAGGTGCACTATGCAGGTATGATGGATTGTCCGTCTCTCTACCTCGACCACTGATTTCCGTGCAGCATTCTTGGGCTACCAGCTTGGGGCCCTTCTCCCCTCAATACATGGCGGATAGATAGGCATCTGAATGCCATCGCCTTGGACGATGAAAGGTTGCGACGTGAAGGTTGTGGCCGGCATTTGACGATCCCTGAGCTTGAGGAGGCACTGCTTAAGCGTGGAATGTGAGTCTCCAATATTACTCCTTAGTTATGGTGTACTGATCTCTGAACCATGATTCAGGATACCGGAGTCCGATAGCCCTTCAGCGGATGCCATGAGAGCTCACCTAAATTGGTGGCTGGATAGCGCTGAGGTGCTGCCACCAGGCTCCAATCCCGTCAGCAGACGCTTGTTGATGCTTGGTCTGATCGGCTCGCAGAAATAAGTCGCGTACATATATTCCTCAGCATATCGTTAATTATATCGCTTCCCACTGCTGAGCGAGCGAACGACATTCCCTCTGGTGGATTGACTGTACACTATTGGTAGAATGTCAACACGACTCACTGTCCTTCCTTCAATTTACATCAGAACCAATGCTTCCTAGTTGGTGCGTTATAGACCGCAGGGTGTTGGACTGTCCAAGAACTAGTGCGCGTAACATGATATCGGTAACTTGGACACGACCCAGTGGTCAACGTATAGGTTGGCTGTACTGATACCACCAAATTCTGCATGCTCACACAATGCTTTCCAGTGGTAAAAGTGATACGCAAAGAATTTATCATTCATTCGCTGAGACGATCATCCGTCCGTCATGCCGAGTTCCATCGTCGACGATTGGTGACGAGACGCACGAGTAAAGGACGAAAAAAACCGAATCACCCACACTCCTGTCAACCTCGTATCCACACCTCGGTCCGCAGGGGACCCACGAGGTCCCGACACTCGAATCGCGGTTGAGCGTATCGGGAACGTGACAATAGAGACGTCACGCTCGAACTACGCACCCATGCCGTGTGGTTCTCCCAACTGGCCTCCGTGCGTCCGGTCTGCTCGTGATATCGTGGTCTCAGCGGCGCGGCGATGGATAGTGCTTGTAACGCTGGTAACTCGAGTTGATCGAGCACCATCTCCAGCTTCTCGGGGTCTCCAAACTCGAGCATGTCCCTGTCGAGATGGACGTCCAAGGAGAGAAGAGAGGGCACGACGATCTTGTGATCCCTCAGAGGCGGTAGCCGGAAACGGAGGGCGTGTCGTGAGAGCGAAAGCGAGAGTGTGAGGTATTGGAGACTGGGAAAGTTTTGGAATAGGAGAGCGAGATCGAGGGTCATGTGACAGCCAAAGGAGAGGTGTGTTATGTGCGGCAAGACAGTGCGGGGAATGAGGTCAATCGATGCCCCATCTCCTTTGAACGCGATGCGCCTGAGAGTGGGGGTAGAGAAAAGGGCAGGCGTGTTTGGTTCCAAGGGTTGGCCAATACGATGGGTGGGATGAAGCGAGATGACGATGGATTGCAGCGCTGTTAAGCTCGCACGATCCATGAAATGGTGCAAATACGTCCTATTGACGTTCAGGCACAGGTCTCTCATATGAGCGCTGTGCGCGATTGCGAGCTGAAAAATGTCAGAGCACGATCCGTCCCTGTTCAGCCCGAAATCGGTGTGCGGAGGACATGTGATACTCATGCACATAAGGCGCATGCGAGATCGATCGAGCCACTGCTTCACCATCTGGACTTCGAGCTCGCAGTTCCACACGCCACGATCGTGTAACGCGATGGACGACCATAGCTCAGAAGAACCCTGTGCGACGATTCGCCACCGGCGACACACGTGCGTGAGGACCAACGGTGCGGAACGCGTGTCCGGCACGACGTAGGGATTCTCCGGTAGGCAGTGTTGAAAGATCTCTTGGAGTACTTGATCAGGAACCGCACGCACAGGGCTGAGCCGTGCACGATGGATGGACACGCGGCGTTGAACAGCGTCGCGTTGACGTTCTAGGAGACGCATCTGCGCGTGTGTACGCGCAATGCACATCCGACATTCTTCAATGTCTTCGTCGATGAGTTGGAGTGTGGCGCAATCTTGAGCCAGTGCATGTTTAGCCGAGACGTACTCGGCTGCGTAGGGTGGAGATGTCGAGTCGACAATGTCAGTCTGAACCTCGGGCGGAAGAAGGCTATCAAATTTGTCGGTCGTGTCGAGTGCCCGTGCGAGTGTTTCTATGCGTCCAGTGTCTGGCATGACAAAAGATACTAGAAACGAGGCTCAGAGGTCTGATAATCCAGGAATTTCAGAAGCGTTCCGAAAAGGCTTACTGGTATGACAAGATCGTGGGGTACGTTCAAGGGGTCAACACAAGGGCGTCCAAGTCTGTCCAACTCTTTATAATTATACGGGAACTCACAGCGCTCGGACGGGTCATCCTCTAGGTTGGGCTTGGCTCACCGCCGAGCTACAGCGTGTCATTCCATCATGCGGCGTGAATCACATCAGAATGACTCCACTCGCCTCGGTTCAGGCCCCTGTTTATACACGTCATCTGCTGGAACTCGGAGGCGCTGCACTGTATCCAAGTTGTCCCGAACGTATGCCGAGTTTCCCTGGCTGCGTTGGGGCCAATGCGGTCCAGCTGCGGTGCGGAGTCGCTGCCAATGCCATCGCCGTGGTCGCGGGTCCTTGACTTCGACGAGTAAAGGGTCAAAGGGTCCGCCAGGACGGCTCATAGCCGTCCATTAAGACATATCGAGACGCTGACATGGACTCGTGTTTTCGAAGATGATATATGCATGTACTTGCGACCGAACAGAAGGTCGGACATGAGGGCCAAGCCAGAGTAGACTCTCGGTTTGTGGTACGATCCAAACTACCTTCCGTATCCGGATGCCATACTTGGCACAGCCATGGACCAGAGAAGGCTCGGGCTGTCAGTGGGCGGGTGATCTACATGCTTGTATACGTATAGTTAACAATACGGAATCGTCCTAAATATCGAATCTACGCTCTTCCATCCCTCTGACGCCAGAGGTCACGATCCGTCGCTCATCGAACACGACGGTGCCCCGTCCATTCGCGTGCTTGGACCCGACGACTGGCCCCGCAATCTCCGTCCCTTCCCCGCCCTCCAGATCCCAGACCCATATCGACCCGTTGGCACCAAGACTGACACAACGGCCGTCCGCCAAAGAGAGCGCAGAGACAGGTCCCAGTGGCCCATGGAGCGTGCGGACGAAGCTGAGCCTTGGTGCGTGTGTGGAAGAGAACGACGGCATGTACAACCGATAAAGCTGGAGTTGCGTCGATGTATGACTCGGTGGAGAGACATAAGATGGTGGCGAGGAGGACGAGCCGGAGGCCCCATCGCTCGATGAGCCTTCGTCGTGTGACGGGGGTGGTGCGGAAGTGTCGCCGGGGGCGAGGACGACCCATTTTCCGTCCGTCTGTGTATCGGAAACCTGTTTCACTTTACGTCCCCACTGCGCGCGCATGGCCTCTAATTTCTCATCATCTATCCAACCTTGAGGAACGTCAAAGGCACGTGCCGAGCGTGTCTTGACGACAGTGAAATTAGCCAAGGAGAGTGGCGCTGGACCGGTCGTCCCGGAGAGTGCAGCAGTAGGTGCCACAGAGCCGGGGGATGAAATGATGAGCTCGGTGACACCAACACTCCAGTGTGCCGGGTATACTGGGACGGCATATGCCAAGATAACCTTGTATGATGTCGAGGAGGGCATGGCGGACAGGATCAAAGAAGTTGGCGGATGGCTCGTGAATGAGCTGAGTGAATGAGTGTGGGTAATTGTATCTCCAGTGAGGTCGTATACCATGAGTGTAAACGTGTGAGATAAGGTGACGAGTAATGGGTGATGGTATGCAGCATGCATGACATGAGACCGGTGGCAGGGTAATGGGATGTAGGCGAGCTTCGGAGACGGAGAAAATGATAAGGGGTCGTACTCATAAATACTGAACTCCCCTGTCGATAAGAAAGCCGCGAAACGGAGAAGACTATCGGATTTGGACACCTTAGATAGGGGACGAGACTGGTCGATTGCTATGGTGGATATTCCCACCGGAGCGGTGGTAGTGCCAGATCTGCACTTGAGTGAATGGACCGTATTTGGACGAGATCTGAGCAAGATTGTGGGCTGGTGAGACATGTCTGAGGAGGCGGAGATGGTAAGAGCGCCAGCTAGCAGGATGTGGAACCTTGGCACCGCTGTCACTATGGGAGGACTTTGGGAGGGAGAGGGTGTGGATGGAACACCACCACCCAAGCTATCTACAGCGCAACGACCTTGGATGGATGGATGAGATAGCCAATGTGAGAGAGTGGCCTTGATAGTGCCCACCATTTCTCCAGTTCGAGCTTATGCGGTACATCCACTTCCAGTCGCGACTCTCTGAGTCGTCTGCCGGAAGGGATGCACGACTCGGGAGTGCCTTTATCAAGCGACCGTTTATTCCGTTGTAAAACCCCCTTCCACCTCGAAGGCGGGCTTTGCCAAAGTCTCTTACAAAGAGCGTCCTCCAGAGCTGTCGACAGTGCAGAAAGGTGTTGCGTCGCTGATGTTCAACATCCGTGTCTCTGCAAGGCAATATATATAAGTACCTGGTGGTCACATGCCAGTCTTGAGCAGTTCTTGTTGGCGGCCTGAACGGCACATAGATCCCTCGAGTTGAGGAATGAGAATATGAAGAGGATAAGCTCATCATACATGGCATTGTCGAAGGACGTGATCATGACACCCCCGGCAGATCGTGAATACAGGCCATGTTGGCGCTTTGGTGGAGGCAAAGGGGCTGGAGACAAGTGTCGTTTCGGCGGTTTAGATGCCATCACAGCGCGAGCAGGAGACCATCCACGAGCTGACTGTTACCGTTTGGGAAAGTCGGCCCGCGCGGACCGTCGCGCTCACTCTGGCAAGTTTCTCGTGCGCACACCTCCAACGAGTCACTCATACCGTCGGGAGCTCTGCCTCATGAGTGGCCATGGAGTGGATGTGAGCTTTCTAGTTGGTCACCGGACACCTATGTAGCCATGCCCCCCATGCGTTTTCCTCGCGTGATGGCACTGCGGAAGACACGAGCGTTTCCTTGGACGCATCACCAACCCTAAAGCCTCGAGATGCACCGTCTCCACCGTGACGTGCCGTCGACGCGTGCACACTGCTCCGTTCACCGCCATCTTCATGCAGCACGTTTCCGCAAGGTATTTATCCCCCTCGATCCAACTCTAATCTCATCTCCTCTCTCTCTTCAGCCAACAACCCAACGCCCTCTTCGGCGCGACTGGTACGGATCTCAACGACAGACATTTGAATATTGATCCCGATGTGACTCCCTCTCCAGATTCCCTCATGGCCTCGGTCAATATCGTCTTATTCGGAGAAACAGGTGTCGGCAAGAGCTCCGTGATCAACTTGATTGCTGGTCGGCAGGTGGCAAGCATCTCCCCAGACGCAGAGGGACGTACCTTGTCCTCTCGACGCTACAGCTTCGCTGTCGGCGGCAGGACCTTCCACATATGGGACACTGCCGGCCTGGAGCAGCCCGAGATGGGCGCGGTCGGGTACATGGCTGCTATTGAAGGTGCACTCGCGCTCATCCAGCAGCTCGCCCAGCAAGGCGGCGTCGACCTCCTTCTCTTCTGTATGCGCGGGAACCGCGTCACAGCAACGACGCAGAGCAACTACAGACTGTTTCACGAGGTGCTTTGCCGGTCAAAAGTGCCCATCGCGCTCGTGATCACCCACCTCGAACGGGAAATGGACATGGAGGCGTGGTGGATGCGCAACCTGGCCAGTCTGGAAAAGTATGGTATCAGGTCGGCGGGACACGCATGCGTCACTGGGCTGCCGGCGCACAGCAGGTACCCGGAGTCGAGGGAGAACATCGAGCAAATGTTGCGCGGATACAATGGGCAGGGAAAGTACGTCATGCCGGCCGATTCGTGGTTCATCGAGTTCCTGCGGTTTTTCGGGCGGTTCGCTCCCCCGAAGAAGGACTTGAAGAAGAAGGAACTGTTGAAGCTCCTGACGAAACGTTGCAAGCTGAATTCGAAACTTGCACAGGAGCTTGCGGAGAGGTTGATTCAAACCCGTGCATGAGGGCGATGTCCTGCACCGATATTCATGTTCGTTTTCTGGACAGCTTAACTTAACATGTATCCGTGATGCTTGGTGCAGTGTCTAGTAGCTTCGGCGCTCTTGGCTGCCGAGAACACGACGCGAAAGCAAATAAAGAGCGAAAGAGACAGACGAGGCACTTTTTCATGTCTTCCCACAAGTGGTTCAAGTACTCGAAAGGTAGTTAAATTAAGTATACATTACACATGTATTTTAAGATGCAATCTCAAAGGAGTAGTGATCAGCATATTTAGGCCGTGTACAGTCTGAGATCACGCATAGTCTTTATATGACTTGAGGTGCCCACAATAGAATCAGCCCTGTACCCCCACGCAGGGGGCACAAGCTAGATTGAAAAGGGCGCTGTCGTAAAGTATTTCAATCGGCCCACCGAGACTTTACCACTGGTGTTTGCTTCCAGAGCTCCCACAGCGACTGCCATCATTCGACTCGAACCAAGAACCTCCGCCTCACGTACTGACCCGTATCGGCTCGTCTTCAGTTTCGTTCGTGGGGGAGACAAGGCGTTTTCTGACATTGCTTTATGCGCACTCCTTGCACCGGGTCCCCTTCGGATGCCATCTCCTTGGTCAATATGACGTTGTAGAAAACACTGCATTATAGGGTGATGTGGCTCGTGAACACGATCTCAGCTTCGTCCGAGGGATTCCCTCTCACGAAGCGTTCCATGTTTAAAATGAGACGACAACCCTATCTCGCGTTCTCAGGTTTCTGTATGCACTTCGAGACTAACTGGCGTTACTCACGACAGCTGAATAGAGCGATATCGACCAACTTTAGTCGGCTCATCAATCCAGTGGCCTCAAACAGCGAGCGCGTGAGACGTACTATAGAGCAGTAGTAATTCGCAGATCGTCGAGCCAAGAGATCACCACAATCCTACCCATTATCACTGAAACGAGCCATCCGACTTGCATTCAGCTATATCTAGTTGGGTTTGCAGGGTGACTCACGAAGTACCACAACATAAGAACGTATAGCATCTTTCACAAGAAATGATAGCAGAGGTGTCCTTCCCCACCCTAGTCTAATCCAGACGAACTGCTTGAAGATGATCATGCCCGTAATGATGCTCTGGATGACTATGGCAAGGCCTCTGAGGCACCACGTCAACCAACAGGTGAGTGCTGCAGAAGGTAAAGAGCTTACGCGAAAGGATTTACTACATCGTTCCGTGGGCGAGGGAGAATGCAAGCCTCGGAATACTCCATTGCAGAACATTGGCGTATATTTAATACTGTAACACCCAATTCCAAGAGGATCAGGCTGCCAAAGAGGATGCCCACTTTGCGGTTTCGATTGAATAGCGCAAAAACTGATAAAAAGGAGTTGAGAAATCGACATTGTGTAACTTCCTAAAGTTACCTCTGGTGGCCAGAATAATTTCGATCATCCAACTCGACAACTGTGGGATGATCATCATATACCGATACCACATCATGCACAGGGAATACGGCATGCGACCCGACGACAAGCTCGGTAAGACAGCCAGGTGAAATCTGTGGCGATACCAGTCCACCAATCACCTCCGTGTTCTGATGGAAGAGTGACTACCTGACCTACATCTGCGCAGCTAGCAAGAAATAACGAAAGTAAAAGTAGAACCATTTGCTCATGCAGCATCGCATTCTGGCAACAATGAGTTCAAGGTAACGTAGCTGTAATTTGCATGGTCTCACGGCCATACATATTCTATCTCATCCTTGAGTGTCAAAAGAAAATCCCAGACTAGTAAGCTGAGCGCGGCCACTTTTGGTACCGTAAGTGTCTGGTCTCGGGGGGATGTGGTGGGGACGAGACACACCCATTTGGTACTGAATATCGCGCACAATCCTGTAATATGCTAAAGAGAAAGTCGGAGTGCCGGTGACTGGTGTCATTTGGAACCTCTGTGAGTTCTAGGGAGGGGGTATAAGGACGGTTATTCAAGGGAATCGTTACCACTCCACCTAGCTCAATATTTATCGTCCCATGGGGTATGATGAGAATGTGCGTGGCGTCCGTTCCTGTTACTCACGAACCTCTTGATGACGAGGAACCTCCCCAGTGGCATTCTGACACTGCTCAGGGAAGTTCGACCGTGGTCAAAGTCTATGACAGGCAATCTAAAATGATTTCAGTGTTGCTTATCACCTGGGATAGCTAGGATAGGAATGAACTAGCCGGCATGGTACTGCTGGGAACCCGAAAGGGTCATAGTAGCCTGGTCATCACAGGTCACTGATGCGGCTCTCGCTGATAAGAAGCCTCCTTCTCACCACTCACCTTTACCCAAACTTAAGTCGCCATCCTTTCGTTGGGTCACGCCCAGCACACTCGTCGTGGTCACTGCCCTGGGGCACACCTTTTTCGGTCACTACTATAGCCCACTCCCTTCGATAGCTAAAGTTGGTAGTTCACCTAAACGGCCTCGGAGGGGCGGGAGTCACTGGCAGGGTAGCGGTCTAATTTTCGCAGGCTCGAAACCGTGCCCCATAACGCCCTTTGGTCTAGCTAGTCCTCGGAGAGAGGGGTCAGCAAACTGGATCGACAGTCCGAGTCAGCACACTAACTTATCTCTAGGGTCGTGCACTCCCAATCAGCAACGTGGGGCCTTCTCTCCGCCAGACACACGCCTAGACAAAGTTGTATGCATTTGGCTGATTAGCACTTGATAGTGTTACTGCAAGTCGGACCTATGTTTACCGTAGTGTTGTACTTTGAATTTCTCATCTATCATCATCATGGCACCTTCACGAGGCCCACAACCACTCGCTCGCAAACTACACACGACTCTCAGCAGCCATCGCGGCCCAGTGCACGTCGTCCGCTACGCCAAAGGGAGCGCCAAATACATCCTCAGCGGTGGCCAAGACCGCACCGTCCGCCTCTGGAACCCCGACTTGGGCGCCGAGATCAAATCGTTCGAGGCGCACGGATACGAGGTCCTCTCCATATCCGTGTGCGTATGCCCTCAGATCACACACCATCGTCGACATTGGGCTGACGACCATCCGCTTGTCGTACGTTCAGGAGCCATGACAATGCCAAGTTCGCGTCGTCGGGGGGAGACAGGTCCGTCTTCGTCTGGGACGTCGCGACGGGGGTGACGAGCCGTCGATTGGCGGGTCACATGGGCAAAGTGCACGCCGTCGAGTTCAACGCGGACGCGAGCGTGTTAGCGAGCGGTGAGGCACCGAGTCACGATCATACACATAGGGACAGTCTTTCTTACTCATTCTTGATCACGCTTTCCCCCGTTCCATCGAACAGGCTCGTACGACGCGACGATCAGGCTATGGGACCTACGGTACGTGGCGCCTGCGTTTTCCCCCTCCACTCTGTTCCTCAACGCGCATGTCTCTAGATCCCAGTCCCGTGCGCCAATTCAAGTGCTCGAAGAAGCCCGTGATGCGGTGCAAGCCCTCCATGTCGACGCGACGAGCATCATCGCCGGTTCCGTGGATGGCTACGTCCGCACGTATGACCTCCGCAAAGGTGAACTCCGCGCAGACTTTGTCGGACGTGCGTTCCTACCTTTTCCTCTCCCTCAAGCTACATGTCCACACCTTTTTTTATATACAGAACCTGTTACCTCGGTCGTTCCGTCTGCAGACGCGACGACGCTTCTGGTTGCTACTCTCGACTCGCACGTGAGGCTGTTTGACGCGGTGACGGGGAAGCTCTTGAATGCGTTTACGGGACATGTACACACGTCCTATCGGTGTCACGCCTGTTTTGGGCACGAAGAGGCGAGCGTGGTGTTTGGTGACGAAAATGGACAGGTGTGGGCTTGGGACTTGGTCGACGTAGGTAATGTTGTGCTGGCGTTGGATCAGGGAGCTGATGTCACGCGTAGGCGGCAGTTCTGCAGCCGAATCCCCCACCCAGGGTGCACAACAAGGTGGTTACTTGGACCGAGCACCATCCGAGCGAGGCTGGGGAGATGGTTACCGCAAGTGCCGATGGGACTGTCAAAGTGTGGAGGCAAACATGAGAACCACACAATTAGACATTCCTAGGTACAAAACGAAAGCAGACGACAATAGTAATACAACACGAAACGAACATTAGTGACCAGATCCATCCATGACAGCCTTTAGTCGTTGTCTGAGCATACCCCTCGTGCCAGAATCCTTCTGATCTTTTGGATGCTCGGCTGCGGAGCCGGTGCTCTCCCAGTCCGAGAGGCTGGAAGCGGTAGGAGATGCGAGGCCAGCGGTGACCATGGAAGCAGTGTTTCCGGTGCTGGATGTGCTGAATGCGCCCGAGTCCCGCAACACACCAAACTCGCCGGGACCGACGAGTTCGACGATTTCTGTGAGGATGGCAATGCGAGTCCAGCGACGGTACCTCGTGTACTTGCCCATGCCACCTTTGCAGCTTGCGCCTTCCCACTTGTTATCGCCATAAACCCAGCCCTCGGGGTCGGTCACGATGTCATCCTCGTGGGCGGGGATGACGGATGGATCGGGGACGTGCTGATCGGAAGGGGTTTTCTTGTCTCGTTCTGGGGAGTCGCTGGGACTGCTGCCAGAAGGATCTCTCCCTCTTGCGGCGCGCAACATGCGAGCGGCAGTGCCGGTGTCGTCGAGTGTCTCCTTGTCCTTTGGGGGCGTTTTTTCGATTCTCCACAGGCCATCGTGGCCCTCCTTTCTAACGACGACGCGCCACTCTGGTTCTTCCCAGGTCCACCTGGCCATGCGCTTTGCTCTGCCGTGTTTTCCGACGGGGACGAATGAGGTGGTGGGGGACGGGAGGGAAAAGGTGGAAGGGGGAGGGAGGGGGACCTGCGATGCGCTGCACCAGGACGGGCGTTCACCGGGGAGGAGGGCGGCTGTCCAGTCAAGGCCGACCCACCAGCGCTGGTTCTCGTAGACGGTGAAGAGGAAGCGAAGGGGTGGAGATGGGGGAGGTGCAGAGGGGTCGTCATCGGGTGCGCTGGTGTACTCTGTGGCGCTGGAAGCGGGGCGGGAAGCGTATTCGGGAGGGGGAGAAGGGATTGGTGTCGCGGAGACGGGAGTGCCAGAGAAGAGGGCGTAGGTGTGGTAGAATGCCCAGCGGAGGTGTGCACTGCGTGCGAGGGCGGCACGGGCGTTGCGAGCCCAGCGGGCGCGGTGTGTGAGGAGGAGTGTGCCGGAGATGGCGATGCAGATGCGGAGGGGGACGAAGTAGGTGAGGACGAGGTAGGGGAGGTAGAGAAAGGCGGCGATGCGGAGGAGTGTCAGGGACGGGGGCGGGACGGGGAGGAGGGGGAGGAGGGCGTGTATAGCGGCGAGGTCGTCGACGAGGTCATGCACGGTGGACTCTGTCGCGGGCGGGGGCGGGGCGGGGTGCGCGGGGGCGGACCAGTGGCGGAGTGCGAAGACGAAGAGGACGGCGAAGGGGAGGAAGAATCTGGGGAGGGGTGAGCGGGGGACGGGACGGGAGGAGGGACGCACCTGAGGGCGAGGTCGGCAAAGAGACAGAGGGACCACCAGAGGGCGAGGAGGAGGGCGGGCTCTTCCCACGGTGCGGACCAGGAGAGCACGTCGGCGATGTGTCGGACGGTGTGGATGAGGGGCGCGAGGGGGAGCAGATGCAGCGTCAACGGCGGGGGCGTCGCCGACACAAAGTCGACCAGCGCGGACATGGCCGAGCAGAGCAAGACCCGGGGTGGTCGAATGGGGCAATATTGGCGCGTTCTAATCTTGACCCGGGCTATCGTGCCAAGTATGGCGTGATGGGTCCTCGAGGCTTATATCCTCGGCGACGACCGCGGCGGGGGTTGCCCACTGACCATGACAGACCCCACAGGCCTCCATCGCGCACTGTCCGCGCGACAGGTCCAGATGATCGCCATCGCTGGCACCATCGGGACCGGTCTCTTCCTCGGCACTGGCAAGTCTCTCGCAGAGGGCGGCCCCGCCAGCATGCTTATCTGCTACGCTATCATCGGCCTCGTCGTCTACATCACCCTCCTCCTCCTCGGCGAAATGGCCACCCAGTACCCCGTCGCAGGTACCGCTCCCCCTCTCCTCTCCTCCCCTGCTCACCCCGCACAGGCTCGTTCAACGAGTACACCTCCCGCTTCTTCTCGCCTTCATACGGCTTCGCCCTCTCCTGGAACTACTGGTTCAACGACGCCGTCTCCGTCGCATCCGATCTCACCGCCGCCCAGCTCGTCCTCCAGTTCTGGACCCCTTGGCACCCCTGGGTCATCAGTCTCCTCGCCTGGGTCTTCCTCGTCTCCATCAACTCACTCCACGTCGGCGCTTATGGCGAACTAGGTACCTCCCTTATCCTCACCCCCCACGTCTCTCACCTCCCCCCAGAATACTGGCTCGCATTCCTCAAGGTCGTCACCATCGTCCTCTTCATCATCCTCGGCATATTGGTCAACGTCGGCGTAAACACCCACCACACCTACATCGGCACTCATTACTGGTCCATCCCCGGCGCACCCTTTGTCAATGGTTTCTCTGGCTTTGCAAAAGTATTCGTCACCGCCAGCTTTGCATGCACGTCATTCATCTCCACTCTATCCCCCTTGCTCATCCCTCTGCAGTCGGCGGAACCGAAAGCCTCGGCATCACCGCCGGTGAAACCAAGAACCCGTCTAGAAACATGCCCAAAGTCGTCAAATTCGTTTTCTGGCGGTAAGACTTGCAACTCGCCCTTTCTCTCGTCTTTACACCCCCTAGAATCCTCTTGTTTTATGTCCTGAGCATTTTGCTCGTCGGTCTCAACGGTGCGTGCCACATCCACCCGCTTGCCATCCTCTGCTGACACTTTTGACAGTCCCGTGGAATTATCCAAACCTCTCAAACGAGTCCACCACCACATCCCCATTCACCATCGTATTCAAGTTGGCTGGTTCAAGTACGTCCCTTCCCACACTTGCAATCTTGCCCCTAATCCCCATCAGCTGCTGCCGCTTCTTTCATGAACACCGTCATCCTCACCTCTGTCTTTTCTGCCGGCAATCATGCTCTCTTTGCCGGTACTCGCGTTCTCTACGGCCTCTCTATCGTCTCTCCCCGTAGACAAGCCCCCGCCATTTTCTCAAGGACCACACCCGCCGGTGTCCCCATATTCGCTCTGCTAGCCACCAGCAGTATCAGTGTCTTGTGCTTTGCAAGTAGCTTTATTGGCAGCGGTCAGCTTTGGGGGTGGCTACAGAACATCGTCGGTGTCTCTAACCAAGCAAGTTCCACCCTCTTCCATCGTACCCATTCTCACCCGCTTGCAGATTGCATGGCTATCTATCGGTCTTGCCAGCTGGAGATTCAGAAAAGCCTGGATCGCCCAGAACCGTTCCGTGCACGAATTAAAGTTTTATGTTCGCTGGACATGGCCTTGGGGTCCTTATTTCGTCGTACGTTGCACCACTTTCGGCCCCTGACACACTCTCAATCCGTTGTAGATCGTCACCGTTTCAGCGCTGATCCTCAGTAAGTCGTCTCGCGTTGCATGGTCCAGTCTAACACCATCTACACAGTACAAGGCTGGTCCTCCATCTTCCCAAAGTTTTCCGCTGTCAACTTCATTTCGTTTTACATCGAAATACCCTTCATGATAGCCATGTACACTGCCTGGGTACTCGCCAAGAATATCCCTGGTACTAAATCAGAGGCAGTGGCTTCAGGTAATCTCCCCTTGGGAACCACTGACGAATCGGCACCTCTGATCCCCACCAACACCTGTGATCACGCAACAAGACGCACGAACACATTTGACATCGTTGACATCCATAGCGTAGACTTGTATAAAGACGAGCATGCAGAAGATGTCGATGACGAGCTAGATGACGAAGAGGCGAAACAGAATCTACAGGGTCGGTTTGGGTGGTTCTGGAGGTTGTATTATCTCATTTCCTAGGGTCAATGGATACCCAAGTGTATGCATACCGAGATGCCAGTGTGAGATTGTTATTTATATCGCTCCTTCTGCGGGCATAGGTCACTTTGCCGGAGTGGTTAACGGGATCGCCTGCTACCTAGCAAAGCGGTTGGTCTTTGACCGCGAGTGTTCGAATCGCTCAGGTGACGCTTTTTTTTGTTGCTCTTCGCCTCAAAAATCATTTTGTCCAGCTCAAGTACCAGAGCACAACCAAATTTATGTAAACCGTGGGCCGTTTCATTGACCTGACCGATCATGAGCGCGAACAAGTACGCCAACCTCCCCGATATCGTTCGTACTACACTTCCGCACCGGTCCGTGACTGATCTTGTTCAATCAAGGACACTGCACCGGACGTCTACGAAACAGAGGACGTCTTTCCATCATCTCACGACGACGTGCGTTTCCCCATTCCCCAGTATCAACGCGCTGCTGATTTCTCGTAACCAGGGTGGAGACTCTGACGACGATGAACCCTCTACCGCACGTACCCGGGCGAGGGCAGCTGCCGATGGCACAGCGACGAGCCGGGAAGAGCTCGACGTGAGCAACTTGATCAACCCCGAAGAAGCCAGCAAGCGTTTTCGGAAAGCTGAGCGCGCTCGTACGTCCACCCTCACCCTTCCTCTTTGGGACTCGGGACTGATATATATATCGCACGTAGGTCGCCAGCGTACGCGTTACGCGTACCCACCTTCACCCTCGTCCAGTCGTTCCCGCTCATCCTCCCGTTCGCCCACCCGTTCACTCCCGCTCCCCGCGCGTCTACGCGCTCTCCAAGCCGAACTCGCAGCACTCGAGGCCGAGCTCGAGGACCCGTCCAACCCGGCGCTGCAAGCGCGCGAAAAGGACGGGGAGGGCGTCGATCCGGGTGAGATGATCCGGGGATTGGTCGATGTGCGGAGGCGGTTGGAGAAGGTGAGGAGGGGGAGGGAGGGCAGAGGGAGGTTGGTCGGTGTTGTCGTTGGGGAGTGTGAAGCCAGGGACAGGGAGGGCAAAGATGGAGAGGAGGACGAGGACGAAGAGGTCAAGGGCGGGACGATCAAGGGTAATGGAGACGTCCCAGAAGCGAGGAGCATCGTGGAGATGGACGAGCGGGTTGGGGAACTCGAAAAGTTGGTCGGCTCTGTGAGCGCGACGCTGGACGAGGTGAGGAAAGAGATGTGGGCGATCGATGTCTCACCGTCCCGAGGGCTGACTGCGTCGTTTGTCTATTAGGCCTCGCCCCTCACGCCTCCACTTTTGCCGATGCTCATGCGGCTCAATAACCAGCTCACGCTGCTTACCCAGCCGCGACACATTGATTCCGTCTCTAGGCGACTCAAGCTGCTCCTCTCAGACTTGGAACGCGTGTCTGCCAGTCAAGCACAAAAGCGCCAACAAGCTGGGGGCGGACAGGCGAACGGGGCCGGTACCTTGACCGTGCTTACTCCTGCTCAGGATGCTGTCCTCCCCTTGCTCTCGCGCCTCGCGCCGTCTCTGCCTCACATCCCTCACATCCTCACACGATTGAGGACGCTTTCGGCCCTGCACGGATCTGCCGCCGAGTTCCAAAGCACGATCGCGGCTCTCGAAGAGGAGCAGAGACGGACGAGGGAAGCACTCGAGGCGCTCAATGGTGCGGTTGCGGATGTCGAAGGCAGCTTGGAAGCAAATCGCAAGACGGTGGCTGGCAATGTGAGCAGCCTGGAGGATAGAGTGGAAAAAGTGTTGAATAGATTAGAGGAGGTCTCCAAGTAGACGATAATGTACTCGAGATGGATACCCCGTGAATCGACTTAATTCTAACGAATACCTGAGATACATTTTGCTACGATAGATGGTGGAATGTGTCCAGGATGCTAAAGCAAACTCGTTCAAGTTTCGATGTTATGCTCCTCCAGATACTCTCGTGCATGCTGCTTCGCTTCTTCGGACACGCGCGGATCTACCAAGGACGTGGTCAGAAACAGCATGATAGCAGCGAATATCGACGGCGTACTACGCAAGGAAGCTTTGTAACCAGCGAGCACGCGTGTCTGGTGCTCTATGTCACTGTGTTCAGGGTGTCTTTCATGAATGCCGGCTGCCTGGAGCACCTCTTCTGCATGCGCCTTGGCCTCTTCGGAGGTGTGGGGGTCTGTATTAAAATGGATATGAATGGGACTGCCAAGTTGCGCAGGAGTGAACGTGAGTCATACTGCTCAGAGTGGCCTTGTAACCAGCGAGCACCCGCGTGGATTCTTCAGCACCATGACTAGCTTGGGGCTCTTGGCCCATCTCCTTTAGCTTCTCCCTCGCATGCTCTTTTGCCTCCTCAGAGACGTTTGGGTTGTGAATGGCGGCCTTGAGACCTGCAGCAACGCGAGTGGTGTCTTTCATGTGTTCTGTTCATATAAGTAAAAAATGTGGACCAGGAGATGGAATACACACCAGACATTTGGGGCAATGCAAGAAATAGGATGAGAGAGGTGTCCCCTGATATATACCATCGAATAGGGGGATTAGTCCGTTCGATGACGTCTTCAATGACATTTTATTCAATCACGTGGTCACGGGTCAAATGATCTTGCATTACGTAACACTTAACCTACACGCCTACGCATATCAGTGGGCGACTCGGGCTTCATTCCAATCATCCGTTCCACAGCCGCCTGTCCGCAACCATATTAGTTATCCAGCCACCACCACAGACACAAATGAAAGCTTTACCTGAGCTTGATCCCAGTTCATGGTCTCGTCATCATCGTCGTCGTCCTCCTTTTCTTCGTTCCCAGCTCCCAGCCCCCATCCTCCCGTGTTTGCGTGTTGTGGTGCTAATCGTGTCAATGGGTCGCCTCTCCGGTCACGATATTCCATCGCGCCAACGCGCGGTGTCTCGTTTCCTTCGTTTCCACCCTCGTCTTCCGCGTCCGCGTCCACATCCTCCGCCGGCACGTTTCCGCTTCCCCCAGGAGACATCGCCACGGGCAATCCACCCGCACCTAGAATCATAAATTTCACGTCGTGCCCTCCAATGCGGCCACGACGATCTCGAGGGATGCCAGCCGACAGAAAGCTCGGCGTGGAAGCCCGCGCGATCAGTCCACGTGTGTACGATTGACGTGAGGTATGATGAGGGGTGTGTGGGCGGGCGTGATGCTGAGCCTGCGAGAAAAGCCGGAGGATATCTGCGATGACCGCTTCACCCGCGTTCGGTTCAACAGCTGGCGCGCGGAGGGAAAGGGTTGGTGAAGGTGGACGCACACGTCGCTCGGAGGTCAGTACGAGTAGCCTGCCTACCATTAAGAACGCAACGGTCTCATGAGGTGGGACACACATACATTTGTTGTAGTCTTGGCTGACGGTATGAGCCTAGCCTGACGAGGGTCTCCTTGCATTGCGTTGGTGAGAGTAGAGTATGCAGTCGGCTATGTAGGGGTAAAACAACACGGTCGCGGAACGCGCAGAGCGCAACACTCCGAACGTCGATAGTCGGCGAAAAGGCTGCGTGCGACCCAACGGTCGGTCCAGCTTTGGCACCTTGGCGTGTTGGTGAGCTACCACGGTGTTGTTTTGCAGTGCGGTGCAGTGACGTCAGTAGTGGGTCAGTTTGTAATGGGAGTAAAACCTAAATCAGAGTCGCTTCAGTCGAACGATACGATAACTGGCCGACTGCACTCACTCCTTCAACATATGGCAAAATATGGTCCCAGAAAAAGGACCATAGCTCAACTAAGCGACTGGGAAGCAATTCATCTGACAAGGATGCAATTTTCGCGTTTATAGTGACCATTCCTGCCCCAATCAGTTCTCGCGCATCAGTCGCGAGAGTCGTCAAAGCCCTTGATGGCGATGCAGCCAGGACCGTCTGGATATGCCGTCTCACAAGAGAGTTGAGATCCTCTCTGGGGAGCGATCAGCGTGACTGGCAAAGAATCCGACACAGGTTCTAGCTCACATCGGTACACGTAACGGTTCTTCATTGAACAGAGGTAGGACATGCACATGCAGCGTGCCCCAAGGGTTATCCTTGTCCGACGCCGTCGCACCGCTTAGGGCGCTGATCCCGTGGCTATGCGATGTGCCAGGCACAAGTGTGGCCGTTGAAGGTGATATGGACGGTGCCAACGTTAGCGTCGATGCCGATGCGCTGGATGAGAGTGATGTTGAGATAGCAGGATTAAGGCCTGCGAGTGTGCCTAGTCGATGCATCTCTCGTGTGACTAGTTTGGTGTCGTAGGTACGCGTCGAGGACTACGAGTGGTGAGTGGACGAGACTAACGTGTTAACTCCGCCTGAACTCACCTTGGACGGCGATGTGTGGACCTTGTTCACAGCGCTTGAAGAAGCAGTAGAAGTCATGTTTGGTATTAATATAACCTTGCGCGTAGTTATTTCTGATCGAGAATGGGAGTGAGACTGCGCTCTGTGATCAAGATGTGCTTGAGAAGGCGATGTTTTGCTGTGAGTGGCGGTGTTCAAAGGGAAGAAACCAAGGCGCCTTTGGGTCTGCTGATGCGATGGACTTGACAAAAAGGGACCTGAGTTAGAGATATTGACGTTGGTGCTATCACGCCCAAGCGGCGCAGTAGTATCGAAATCTAGGCTATTATCAGTACATGGGTCCAGGGACGAGCCGTTGTGCGGACGGCAGTGGTCAAGATGGAGCGAAACAAACCCGGGAACTGGCCAGTGTGGGGTAAGGCGGCTCGGGAGGATGCGTCACTGGAGGATGCTGTGCGACGGTGACCGCTGCGACCCTGTCCGACTCTGTCCGAGCCCCCTGGTGCATTGTCTCCGTGGTCATCGACTGATACTCCAGCGGTCGGCGACGACGGCTCGCTGTCATACGACCATCTGATTAATCCACGGAGCATTTCTGCCAGGCCAAAAATCAAGTATTGGGCGCGGGCATTGGCCAGAGAGACGATACGTGGCCGTGAAACATATCAGAAAAAGTCACAGACCTTGATTTGAACAGCCGCGACGGTGCGGATACTTCAAGTTGGAATGTTTGTAGCCGCTGTCATCGTTGGCCTTGACGATGGTGGCCAGACTCCTAACGGTGGCTGTGCAATGAGACAAGCGGTAGGCTTAGACTGGCTCCATCTGAATGTTTTCCTGAAACCTCGTCCCTTCAACGTCGGCTCAGATGGATCAGTTCCAGCAGCGGATGAGTTCGTAAATATTGTACACAACGAGTGTTGAACAGCATCAGCCCTGGAATTCTGCAGGTCATCGGATCACACGGCGCGCAGTGTCCGCTTTTTTTCGGTAAACCCCGTGTGCATCGATATGCCATCGCTCTCAGACCGAATTGACCACCTCGCAGCGACTGCCAAAGCGATACGCACGTCTGCGGCTGCCATCGTTCCCGGCGAGGACAACCTAGCACCCAGTGCGACTCCGTTTACCCGCGCCGTTCTCGATACAGCCCTCGGCGACCTTATTCGCGACATCGATGCTTCAGAACTCGGCCTCTTCACGCTTGTGCCCGCCCCAGATGCGGATGTACGCAAGCAGGCAGACAACGGCACGCGTCGGGGCGAGATTTCTCGCGTCGAGTTCCCTGGTGCCACGCCCCTCAGGAAACAACCCGCGAGACGAGACGACATGTTCAGACCCAAGGAGTATGAACCCGAAGTGTATGCGCATGCTGCGCTGAAGTACTTGGATCGATAGTACGTGCCCTTCCGGTTCTGTTCCTGCGGTGTGCTGTAATCCACTCTCAGTCAGTCCATACGACAAATGCCGCGTGCTCGCTCCCAGGTGGTGGCCATTATCGAGCAACTCGATGAAACACGGGGGAACATCGAGAGACTGAACGATACTCTGCGAGAGGTTTGTTGCGTGTTGTACAAGCGAAAAAGGACTGACCATTATGCATATACAGTTGACCAGCGCGGGAGCCGCTTCAGGTCCAACACCCCTAATTACCGGTGTTGCTGATGAGGAACGTCGGATCACTGACCTTCAGAACCGCCTCGTGGAGCTACGAAGCCAGGTATGATTCATCCTTCGTATCCGAAATCTACCTAACCCTCAACATTCACAGAAAGACTCCATCCTCCGATCGAATGAGCCTAAACCAGTCTCGAAGCCAAAAGCAGCTTCCAAGCCTACTCCTAAACGGTCGCTATCACCGTCTCCAGAACCAGAAAATCATGAAGATGCGTTTTGGTCGACCCCGGCTGCATCTGCACGCACCCTGCGATTTACCGATAGGCTTCTGGAAGAAGAACCTGACTTTGTGGAATTATCTAAGTTGTCATTTGATAGCCCCGGACCTGCACCTCCAAAATCAGTGTTTGTACGTTTGACTGCTGATGGTAGCCCGATAGGCAAGGGTTTGGGCACCCCGTCACAAGGTAACAACGGGCCTCAGATGGGTGACGGCGATGATGGAGATGATCTGGATGATCAATCCAGTCTACTTGAGGTCGAACTTGGCCCTGAACTCGACCCCGAAACCTCAAGCCCAGATGCTGCAGACGTCGAGGCTGAAGGAGATCTGGATGAGGAGAGGACTGTCGTACTCTCAAAGGCGCATCTCTCGGCGCCAGACAATCCACTGCGATCGTCGGTGGGTAGCCAACCACACACGATCCTGCCCTTGGCCGAGGCGCAGTCGTCTCCGGATTCTTCATCAAAAGTGACCAAGGTTCGCATCACTCCAGAGCTAGAAAGTATTGTGGCAAGTGTCGTTTTCTTTATTGCGTGCCTGCTTTGCTGACTAAGCGTGCCATAGACTCGAATGTGGAGCACCATTGGTGATATCCTACTCCCTGGTAAAGGTGGCGAGAAGCCGCCCCGAGCGAAAGAAACGCTGTACGTTTTACAGCCTCTTGTACCGCTTCGCCCAATATTGACTTCATATGTGATGTTCACTTTTGCTAGCGTTCTTGTTGAATCACTGGCCACCCAGTCACCTTCTCCTAGTTCACCTACATCTTCGGTCTCCTCGATTACTTCTGCAAATACTGGTCCAACGCCTCACCAAGTGAACACTGCTCAGCTTGTCCATGCACTGCTCACAGCGCCTAACCACGCGATGCCCCTAAATCAATTGAAAACAGCTATCGGAGGCACGAGGGCGCTCTATGCTTGCGTAGCGAAGAAGCTCATCCGGATTGATAGGGGTGGTAGGGAACAGATCGTTTTATTTGACACATGAGCTTGGGGCTGGACAGTACACGTTTTACACGTTCCTAAGGGTTGCGCAAGGCAGGACCTTGCTTCCGACTCAAATTTTTACAGGATGCGTTGCACGAATCAAATACGTCTAAAATGATCGCACGGCGCACATATCCTGCCGCCCATCACAATCTCTTTGTGCCGGAATATCACCACTGGAATGCGGAGACGGTCCTTAGCCCCAGAATGGTTTGACGTCATCCGAATCCCCGTATCCGCTTCAGCTGAGACTATCGCCGAGTAATATGCTACCCCGTGGGTCGACAGTGACGCTCTAATGAGTTATCCGAGACAATGGAACGTAAATCTCGAGAGCACTAAAATCCGATGCGTACAATTGTCTCGTATCACAGCCGGTTGTCACTGCAGCGGTTGTTGGGTAGACTGGTGACCAATCCGTATATGATATATGATCATTGATAGCAAACCATGGACAGACGCGACAGCTCGCCCCACAGACGGATTGGTCACCAGTCTAGCTGCTGGCACATATTCAAATTTGTATGCTTCTCCTTTGAAATCTTTGAATTGATGTATTGGTTCTTCCGCAGGTTATTGTGTGAGGCCTCCTAAGTTATGCCCTGAGCGGTCTACTGAGACGCATGCCCTAGCCGTCAAGGACGGCCCATTGATCAACAGGCACAGCAGAGTGCTCCGGGCAGATTCTGGAGTTCCCATGGATTCAAGCTGCGTCATTGGGTTTTTGCCCAAGCAGTAGTTCAGCGGCCATACATGTTTTCACCGTTTGGTCGAGATAGGTTATGGAACGGCAAACGTACTTCGGAGCTTGCCATTCAATTCAGGAGATCTCGAAATAGCACTACAGCTTCCCTCTTCAGACATCCGGGAGGGTGGTGTCTCTGAACGGACGGCCGTTGAGGTTCATCGCAAGGATTACTCGGGCCTTTCAGCGCGACAGCCGAACAAGTTTGTGTCGGCTGGCACTAGGTTCCTAATAATTTGGGTTGAACTTGTGTTGGGCACATATATTGTTGAATTCGACTAGCTATCGGTGCATCATTTTCACTACGGCTCAGCTCCCACACTATATGAGCGCTGCCTGCAGTCACGTACTCCACATCAATATTGCGCTGATACGCGTGGTGTACGACTTGATTTGGACACACCCCACGGTTCCAAGAGCAGCCGAAATGAATACCGGCAGCCTAACAATTCCTTCGCAACTGAGCGATCCAAAAAGTGCCCATGACTTGCTGAATCCTCTCGAGTAGTTTGCGGAACGAGTTTACGCGAGGCAGCCACACCGTACTTTTCTCGCGTCATCACGCAGACGGGAGGCAGCCTGAGCGCTGAGCGCTGAACCACCGCCACTACAAACTCTACTTGATGGCGTTCGACTCGGAAACTCCGACTAACCACGGGAAACCCACACGATCCCAGTCCGCTGCCATGTCGCCACTGCTTCAAGAACTGGATGGCCTTGGATGCCTGGGGTTTGGAGCGTGTTTCAAGTGAGCGCAGGCTGATGCGACTTTCCGAGGGCTCGCATCCACTGCCAGCACATCACTCGCCACGCCCTCAACCTCAGCCATATCTATTCCGGCTTCTTCAGACGCTCATATGTGCTAGCAGATTTCCGCCTGGATAACGCATGTCTGCAGGGTCTTACCACCCGTCCTGCGCTCCATAACTGGAGTGCCTACTCGTGTGTTTGTGGTTTCTACTATGTAGTTAGCGAGCGATCTGATCTGATACGTCAGGGTGGAAAATGTGATTGAATCGGCCTGAGGTTGCAACTCACGGCAAGGTTATTGGCTGTGAGTTCCGAACAGTTCGAGCGTGATGGCACGAAACGCGTGTTTTCATATGCCGAGTTAAACCCCTGCGTACATCATCTTTTGACGTGCCGTTATCGGTGCTTATTAGGCGATTGCACTGTCCCCACAATGCTTTCGAACGAGGCCTCGCCAGTCGACCTCAATTCATCCGTTCCCCCCAGTCCCGGACCTCTCAGGCTCATCGACCGTTATTCGATGCCAACTGGTCCAGTTTGGTAGTCTGATAACTATCGTCTGCTAGATCGCTCTTTGTTGATTTAGAAGCCGATTATCAACGGATTCTAGATTACTGGCGATTTGTCTGGTTCACCAACCGTAACCTGGAGTTGTGGCCCCAATGTCAGATAACTTCAAGGTCTGTTTGAAACCGTATGTCATGTCCGTCGATAAGCTGACACGCGAAGCACTCGAGCGTTCCGCGCAATATTGTCTTTTGCGGAGAAACAGGAACGGGAAAGAGCTCTACCATCAACCTCCTCCTTCAGACTGGTGCTTTGGCCGGTGTCTCGAATGGCCCCCAGCCTTGCACACGAGTTAGCGCCAGATACGAGACCACATTGTATGGGACGAGGTGCAACCTGTGGGACACCCGTGGTCTTGGTGTAGGCCGCAACTTTCTTCAAGTCCTCCTCGGACGAAGTTCGGATAAAGAACTCAAGAAGTTCCTTAAGGAAAGGCACCAGAGACATGAGCTCGACCTCCTCGTGTACTGCATTCGCGGATCTAGGGCGCTCGCAGCATCAGTGAAATATTATAACAGCTTCTGCGCCATCACGCGCCGGCTGGCTGCTCCGGTGGCCGTTGTGATAACTCATTTAGAGAAAGAGAGGGATATGGAGGGTTGGTGGAACAGGAACTCTTCTCGTCTCAAGGATCTCGAGATGGAATTCGATGGCCACGTTTGCATCACCACTCTTGCGGGGCACCCTCAGGAAGCCGAATCCCGGAGGAGGCTCGCCGATCTGATCACTAGGAATCGTCGTTGGGCAGCACAAGACAGTGGATCTTATTTCGGCTCCCGAGTTCAGAAATCTACTCCTTCTGTGCCACCACACAGAGGAGTTTTCAGGCCCGGAGGGAGTGGCGGCGTTGGTAACGGAGGCCTCGATCGTCGCTCGAGTAACTATTCAGGCCCTTCCAGTACCACATCATCTTCACCAAGAAATTCGAGTTATCATACAGTCGCCGAGTCTCCTCGGGAGTTGGTACCACCAACTCCCATTGTCGAACCCTCTACCCCTTGCACTGCGGTCACTCCTGCAAGGATTGACACAGACCTCTTGACAGTCAACGATCCAGTACAGTCCAGCAGTGAAGAGACCTCCAGCGTGCGGTCCTCTTCGCATTCGATGTTTCATACCAGGTGCGCGATTATGGTGCGCTTCAAGCTCCCTGACTTAGGAAGTACACGAAGCCCTCACAGTAGTTATACTTCTGAAGTGCACTTGCAACCTTGCACAGAAGAAAATGATGGTGTGTTCTCCCATTCCTTTGAAGAACGATGTACCCATGTTTTCTTGTTATAGATCACTTGGGTGAACTACCTTTCAAATATCCCACTGCCACTGTTAGAAGAAAGCAAACTTATCCTACCCAACATGGTGCCTTCGGAGATATTTGGGAGTGCGAATTAATCTCAGGGGAACTTCCTCGCATGGTGAGGTCAATTCCAGGGTATTCGCGTTCACGCTGACCAAGGTAACCAGGTCGCGGTGAAGGCGGTGAAAGCGGGCACCGAGGAAGACCGAAGGTCTCGCGAGAAGGTAACATTGATTCTCCCATCTCCTGGAATCAGGATGGACCATTAACTTGTTTCAGAAACTTCGCAGGGAAATGAGAGTTTGGGAGAGATTACGACATAGGAACGTCGTCCCACTACTTGGGGTGGTGCCCGACTTCGGTCCGTTGCCGAGCATGGTCAGCCCGTGGTTCTCCAATGGATCTCTATCCCGCTACCTTGCACGTCATCAGACATTGAGTTTGTCCGAGAAACACCGGTTGGTGGGTTTCAATTGCGACTTAGACGGCCATACACTGAATAACTTCGCCGCAGCTTGGGGATATTGCGACTGGTCTGTCCTACCGTACGTACCAACTCCATACCCCATGATTATGACAGCTTCTTATCATGCCCCACAGTCCATAGTAAAGGCGTCATCCACGGTGACCTGCATAGCGTATGTCTCGTCGCTAAAATGGCATTTGAGTATTGATCGCTCTTCCACAGGACAATGTTCTGATTGATGACGATGGGACAGCTTGCCTCACGGATTTTGGTCTCTCATTGATCATGGACTTTGTGGGGACGTCGTACCTGAAATCTAGCATCTGTGGCGGCGTACAGTTCGCAGATCCCGCACTAGTCCGACGTATAGATAGTTCGCAGGACATTGTGTGCTACCCCACAAAACCCTGTGATGTGTACTCGTTCGGTGGACTCATGCTCCATGTTCGTACGATCTATTTTACTACATGACTTTGTGTCTGATATGTCATTGATAGGTCCTGTCTGGGAAGAAACCATACGAAGAGATCCATTCAATTGCTGCAATTTTCACGACGGTTTTGAAGGGAGTGCAACCCCAGATACCGAGCTACGATAAGCACATTACCCAGGGGCACAAGTTATTGATCCAAAGGTGTTGGGATTGTGAAGAACACAAACGTCCATCAGCTGATGATCTTGTGAGGAAGTTCGCGCCGCAGTAATGTCCACATCCGAAGGCCCATCGTCTATGCCGCCTTAGGAATTTCTGTTTTTTTTGCCTTCCCGGTTCCTCGGCTGGGCCGGGACCCTTGCGGATGACACATCACAAAGTACGAGCATCGTGTATTCATTTATCGCATCTTCTTTTTCTCGAGAAGGTCATTTTCCTTCCCCCATGCATTACGTTATGGCTTGGATATACTATTCACTATAGTGCCCTTGGTCAATGTTTACCGCTACTTGTTTCAGATAATGACTCGAGGGGTTAGTATTTTAATGCCCAAGTAGTTTCGACTGATGGACTTCAAACGTCAAAGGATTACGTGTTCATATACAACCTTTGTTCAGACCATCGTGACCAACCACTTGAGGTATGTGAGTGCTACTCAGGAGAGTTACGCCGATTCCCCACGATACACGTTGTTCCACGACTACCATCATTCATATCATCGATGCCATTGTCGGCAAATATCTGGTTCGGTGAGCCCCAAATCTCGAGATGACCCTCCGATATCATAACGATTCGGTTCAGTAACCGGCGCATCCAATGGATTCGGTCGCGCGGTAACCGAACACGCGTTGCAGCAAGGGGACAATGTTGTCGCAACGCTGCGTAAACCGGAAGCACTTTCGGACCTTCTGTCGAAATATTCTTCACGGCTCCTCATCCTCTCGTTAGATGTCAGAGATCCAGAACAAATCCATGCAGCCTTTGAGAATGCGCTGGATAGGTTTGGACGCATTGATATTGTATTTAATAATGCAGGGTTCTGCATCATCAGCGAGGCGGAAGGCATGAGTGACGAACACGGGAGAGAACTGTTCGAAGTACTCTTCTGGGGGGCTGCAAATGTCACAAAGGGGGCTGTCAAGGTTTTCAGAGAACGCAACAACCCTCCTGGGGGTCGCTTGCTCCAAGTATCTTCTCGGGCAACTTTGAAGGCTGTGGCCGGCATTGCACACTACGCTGCTGCGTACGTGGTGACTTGCTACAGCCTACGATCCACAGGTTGACTAACTTCTCTATAGGAAAGCAGGTAATCGATGTTTTCGAATTACGAGAAGCACGTCGCTGACTGAAGCGATGTAAGCGCTTGAGTGTCTCTCAGAGGGCTTGGCCGCCGAACTTGACCCCACCTGGAATATCAAGGTTTGCTTCATCTCGCTGCCAAGAAGGCACTCGTGTAACACCGATCCAGATATCCATTGTCCAACCAGCTCTCTTTCGGACAAACGTACCGTGGAGCACTACTGTTGACCCAATCCACCCCGCATACAGTGATCCCGACCTTCCATCGAGAAGGATGCGGAGTCTGTACCCGGGTGAACTAGCAGCACGCCAATATGACGGAGATCCAAAGAAGTTTGCCCAAACTATGTACCGATTAGCGTGCATGGATGATCCGCCCTTCTATCTCCCGTTGCATCGGGTTGCTGTCCAGGCGGCAAGGGCGAAGGGGGAAGAGCTAATCCAGACAGCGGAAGCGTATGCCAGTTGTTCTGACGATGTTTACTACTGCGCCAGCCAAAATTAGTGCCCTGATTGTGCGATGCTTTGCATATAGCATTAATGATGGGAGTGTCCAAGGGTACGCAGGACACATGACCTGTCCAAGTGGAGATACGCGGCGTGTGCTTTGGGGAACAAGGTTTCTCTCGTTATCTACTTGTAGCGCATGATCAAGCGATTGACAAGATCACAGATACTGAGTCCGTGCTCCCAACTTCCACAGCCAGTCTATTCAACACCCATGGCGTCGAGTCAACCTCGATTCATCCCCAAGGTATGGTTTGGTATGTGAGTCATAGAGCCAGTGACGCTAGCGGATCCTCAACTACATGCATCCATAGTGACAGGAGCTTCGACTGGTTTTGGCCGTCTGATAACTGAGCGCGCGCTCGGGAATGGCGACAGTGTGGTTGCGACACTTCGAAAACCTTCCATGATATCCGATCTCTCGACGAAATATCCCGCTTCGCGGCTCCTTGTCCTCCAATTGGACGTCTCAGACCCAGTGGCTATCATCACTGCATTTAAGCAAGCCGTCACCTCGTTCAATCGAATTGACGTGGTTCTAAATAATGCTGGTTTTTATGTGGTTGGTGAAGTAGAGGGCACTTCGGACAGAAACTCGCGGGCCATGTTTGACGCCATGTTCTGGGGGGCGGGCAACGTAATGAAGGAGGCTGTCAGATGTTTCAGGGACATTAATCGCCCAATGGGTGGTCAGTTGTTGAACGTATCTTCTCGCACGGCGCTCGTCCCACAACCGGGGAGTACGCTTTATGCTGCTACGTAAGTTGGGGTAATCTGGATTGCACATTTGATTCACTCCCGATCTCGTGCAACTCCATAGGAAAGCTGGTAAGTGTTTGATTGTCCCGTTTACTCAGCAAGACTGAGCTCAGTTGTTTGTGATGAGCCCTAGAGTCCCTCACAGAGGGATACGCTGCAGAACTTGACCCGAAGTGGAACATCAGGGTTGGTGCAGTATAGGCCGCAAACTACGTCGCAGAAAACCTGATCGCCCTTCTCCAGCTCGTTCTTCTCGAACCTGGACTTTTTCGCACTTCTGCAATTTCTAACTGCGTTATTGAGCCGCCACTACCTGTCTATGCCTCGAATCCTTCCCTCCCATCAATGAGATACCGTGCCCTCTACCCTAGAATCGAGGAGACGCACTTTGACGGAGACCCAAACAAGTTTGCTGATCTAGTTTATCGGCTCGTGAAGATGGAGAATCTACCCCTGTTTGTACGATTACCCGTGCATCGAGTGGCTTTGGACTCGGCGAGGAAGAAGGGAGAGATGCTTGTCGAAGCAGCAGAGAAGTCGGCTGGCTGGTCTAACGATCTTTACTTTGATCAATGAGCCAGAATGAACTAATATAATGTTTACGAATCGGCGTGCCTCGAGTTACTTTAGAGGGGGTCCTTTCCTAATTGGTGTAGTGGCATACACTTGGAATCAAAGCAGCATAAACAACCTGCCCCTGCTCGGTCAGTGACAGCATGTCAAATATCCCGCCATCCGCTGTTGGAGGTTCTCTAGCAGACATCTTCGCTGCTGACGACCGTGTGCATTTCTCGAAGGAGACAGGGACATGGAGATTCGAGCAAGAAGACGGGACTGAACTCGAGTACGACACCACCAAGTCACAATGGTTGCCCGTGGTCAGTCGAACGCACGCAGCGAGTAGCACCCGAAACGTCGTTTAAAAGCTCATTCGTTGCATTGCAGGTAGATGATGACCTCCTGCAGAAGCAACAATCTGCCTATTCTGTCGTCGGCGTCGATGAGGAGGTATGGTTGCCCGATGTCCGATGTACGTTTCGCAACGTATATATCTCTCCCCATGCCAGACTCCGGCAGCACCCGTCTTGAAACGCGCCAATAAGAAGCGGAAAGAACCCGAGGATTACACTTCCGCCACTCCTCCTTCGGGGCCGTCCACCAAGCGCGGCAAGAACGAGGAGGCTAAACAGCCTCGTTCCAAGAATACGGCCGTCTATGTCACGAATCTTCCTCTTGACACGGAAGTTGACGAGATTGTGGAGCGGTTTGGCAAGTTTGGGCTGATCGAAGAAGATGACGAAGGTGAACCTAAGGTGAAGTTGTACGCAACGGAGGATGGGTCGTTTAGTGGAGAAGCGTTGGTGGTGTTTTTCAAGGAAGAGAGCGTGTCCCTTGCGGTCAACTTACTCGACGAGGCGGAGCTGAGAGTGGGTGAACCGTCTACGGTGATGAAAGTGCAAAGGGCCGAGTTCAGGCATAAACACACGGGAACGGAAGCGAATGGGAACCCACAACTGCGGAGAACGGTCGACAAGAAGAAAGCTTCGCGACGGATTGGTAAAATGCAAAAGTAAGTCCCGACTTGCGTGTTGTCTTGACGGGGGTCATGGACCTTGTGTATACAGGAAACTACAGGAATGGGACGATGAAGATGGCTTCGGTCCTGCGAAGACTGAGGGGGACAACATGAATTTGCCCAATAGGAATAGCAGGGTCGTCGTATTGAAGCATATGTTTTCTTTGAAGGAACTTGATGAAGACGCATCTCTCTTACTTGATCTCAAGGAGGACGTTCGCGACGAGTGCTCAACATTAGGAGAAGTAACGAA
>QFEL01000894.1:828-17853 GCA_003316195.1 Neoboletus brunneissimus | reverse complement strand
TCAGGCTGTCCACCCACAAGCGTTAAACGAGCGTCCAATCAAGGATAAAACGGGCCATGTGAGCAAGCTCGCCCTCTGGCTCATGTCAACCCACCCCTTTCGTGAGCGCAAGTTTTTCAGATGGACGGGGACGTGGTTGTTGTTTGAGATCAAGTTGCTTTGGTGTTTTCTCTGGTTGTGCGCACAGCTGCTCGCACAACTATTCGGTATAAATTTGCCGGAAGACTTGACGGATGACTCGGAGCCGTATAACACGGGCTACTACAAGCCTTATCCCCGCGATTTCGATGGTCAACTCTGGGAAGCGCGTTCGAAGATGGAGTATTCCACCCGTGTCAGAGGCGAGGACGAAAGAGAACGAAGCATCATAACGCGCTCGCTTCACCCCCGCCTTATCATCATTCACGATCCTGACCGGAATGAATGGGTCCGGTGCACAGAACCCAGCATCATCAAGAAGAAGAAGTACCTTGCTATCTCGTTCCGTGCCGCCGACGTATATACCCCTGGTCCTGACGAGGAGAGGGAAAAAGAGCAGTTCAAACAGGAAGTTCGCCTCGTAACTCTTCAACAGAATTTCGACGCGTACTGGCTTGACTTGGAGTGTATCGGGGAGACGAGAGACGAGAAGAATCTTGACGTCTACTGCATGGCAGACGTCTACCGTGGGGCAGAGTCCACCCTGATCATGCTTGGGAACTCTAGCGAAGGCGAGGAGGCCGCATGGGAGCGTTGGGGGGGGAGAGTTTGGACGTTCCCCGAAGCCCTCCTGAGCCAACGTCTCTTGTACAAGTATCGTGACCGCAGCGAGATCAACTCCGTCTCGCTTCATCAGCTGGCAAACTTGGCTTATCGCAATCATGCCTCGGAGCAAGCCGTCATCAATGCTTACAGCGGGAATGACCCGCTGGAGAGACTTGAGCGTCTTTCGCGCCTCAAATCTGCGATATGGGACCGCGGCATTAGTGTCGCTAGTACACCATCCCCGAACTTGCCTATTGAATCTGTTCCGTCTCCACCCTTTGTCGGCAGCTTGACCATCGAAAACAACCATCCCAGGAGTGGCCCGCACGCAGCAGAACGTGTGTACGCGCTCATGGGCTTCTTTGATCACCGCATCCAGCCCAATTACGACGAGAGCGAACTACAGGCACTAGCGCGCTTATCCATGGCCAACGATAGCGACCGTATCGCCGAGCGTATGCTGTCACTCTTACCCTCCAAGCCCCACCAGAACGCGTGTTGGTACGCCGACGACGACATCTACGGTGCAAATATTTGGGACATCCTCCCCGAGATCCAGGTTGCGGGAGTGACCGCACGCGATGCGCTTGTGGTGGACGGATGTCGCGTAGCATGCATCCGATGGAAAGACTTCCCAGAAATCGTATTTGACAAGACCGATTCAATGAGGAGGACAGTGCTTGGGTTCATCCCCTACCTCGCTTGGCCGATTCTTTTGGTTGGCATTGTGATAGTGGGGGCGGGGATCTCACTCAAGGGTGGAATTGCCTTGACCGTAATCGGGATTGTGCTACTTTTGGCCTCGCCGAAGCTGTTCGTGATCAGCGAGGCGGGCCGGGTGCTCAATGCACAACCGTGGCTTATTGGTGTTAAAGGTGTCCTCCACAACGACACTGCGGCGGAGCATCTCTACGGCGGTGGGAACAAGGGACGCTATCGGCGCATTGATTACACGCCGAGCGGCTCAAAATTCGCAGTACCCGATCAAGGTGCAGTTCGTGGGGGCTCCAACGAGCAATATGTGCAGGCTAAGAGGGCAGAGGAGCAAGGTACCCCGATGTACACGCTGATCGACACGTACACGGGGGGAGTCTATTACTTCAGTGCGGAGAAACCCCCGACGGTGTGTCTGTTCACTGGAAGGGAAGGTGGACTTGGGAGGTTCGTATTGTGCTCGGAGAGGTGCAGTGTTGGCGAGTTGCATAAGGAGACTGTACTTAGGATGCCGACGGAGGTGAGTCAGAAGATGGAGATGTGTGGATGGATTGCGCTTGGGTGAACGATGGTGGGGTCGTCCTTGACCTGCCAACCAACTTGAATGTACATCATGTGCGGTACTTACTTGTGGCTAGTCGTCTTGACATACCGGAAGTCATTGAAACATATACCATGTATACCATGCACCATGTTCCGTTTACTGAGTATTACTGATGACAGTGAACGGACGGAAAATTTTCTAAAACACGGGTTGGACATTTTGTCCTTGGGGTGTTGCAATGTGCGCGACGTGCACATGCGCGGGCGGTTTGTGTTCGTCCGTTTTGTTAGACGGCAGGACGACGATCAGATAAAAATATTTTCTAGATCGTTCGCAAGTAAGTTACTTAGGGGTGATTACCGCCACCCTCAGCGACTGCGTCCGGGCATTGTGTATCGGCCCGACAAAGAGCTTTCAGTTTTGGAGGATCTGATCTGATGATTGATGACGAAATGGATGCGGCGGGACTGTGAATTTTCACACGGGCTGCTGTGCACCGATTCGGTGTTAACCGTCGTGCATCACTGATGGCACTTACCAAATCAAGACATGCCCCTGAGAGACAGGTTTGCTAAGTCGAAAAACGACGCCGTACGGAACGCCCTATGTTTGGTGTAGCAAGTACGCCACTCGCAAACGATGATATTCGGAGTTACCTCAGATGCACTCCCGGGAGAGTTGGCTGAAGGGATTCGAGGCTATACATATGCCAGATACCTGATCAGGCGTGTGATGATGCTCAACATCATGCCCCCTTGCATCCGATACCGCCTACGGTCGGTTGCAGGTCTACAAATAGTTATGTTTATGAAGCTGTGCGAAAATCAAAAAATCGTGGATAGATAGATAGTACAGATCCATATGAGATAGCGTGAGGACTTGGGGAAGATTGAGGAATTGTGCTAATGCGAGTCGATGATACATGCACAAGAAAAGGTTTCGCGTCCGTTGTCGCTACAAGATGAAACGAAGCATAGTCATCCAAGGAAAACATGAAATCCAAACTAAGATCAACGCCAAATTTACCGCTCAGGGAGTAACATCAACTCTGCGCCTGTCTTGTCTGGTGAACCTGGATCAGGTGGGAGGGGTGCCCCGTCGGGATCGAACTCAAGATCCACTTGAGGACGCAGATTTTGTTCAAGCATGTCGCGGTCTTCGTCAGTCATAGGGAGGGGCGATGCGGAAGCGAGGCGATCGAGAAAGTTCAAGTCAAAGGCGTTATCAACGGTAGGGATACTTTCCTCTCGCAAAGATGATGGAGGTGGAACTCGTGGAGCTGGTAATTGCGATGCGCGGGTGACATTGGAAGCGAAGAAGGTGTAGATATAGGAAGATGATGTGCTCGAGTTTGCGGCTGAGGCCCGGCCGTGCCAGTACCTCGGTCCCTGAGGGCATAAAGGCATCTGCGAAGCACGGTGAAGGGAAAACAGCCCATCCGCGGCAGTTTGGCACGGTTTATATCGTGTACCCAGTGTGTTACCACTGTATAAATGTAAGCACCGGGTAAAAGAGTGAGGGGACTCCTTACCATATCGCACAACCGACGCCTTCTCGAACACACCCGCATGCACTGCGGATCATCCTGACAACTGTAGGGCGCTCAAAGTATGACGCGTCCATTGGTACCACAGCAGATGTCGCCTCATCCTTTCCAACCCACACACTAGAGCCATCTCGACGTGAAGCCCGTAAGTGAATCACAGCCCCACACCCGTTCGTCTTCCGCAAAGGATCATCATGTCGACGCAAACTGGTATCCGGCGGCACTGGGGGATAAGACGGCAATGGTGACCGCACGTACAGCGACGTTTGTGGTACGAAAGACGAGGATGTCTCCTCTCCACCGCAGTAGAGCGTGTATCCGTACGCTTCTGGCGAAGGCACGGATCTCCCCTGTGGACGGGGCGAGGATGGGCCATAACCCTGTTCCCAAGCTTGTGTAGACTCGTCGTCGTCGCTCGGAGCCTCGATCCATGAGGGCGTTCTTGCGACGATGACGGTCGGGGGTGTCACCCGACCACTTTCGTTGCGCTGGGCGTTCAATAGACTGTGGTCAAGCCTCATTGCTCCTCTTCTTCGCAGCCTAGATGCTTCACCTGTGCGCAAGAGATCCGAGAGAACGATGGAGTCGTCTGCGTCTGTGGGCTCCATTGGGTCTGGAGATGGTGGCCGAAGGAGAGAGTCGCTTCTATAGCGCATGGGCATGCTGAGTGTCGATGAATCGATGATGGTCGTTCTGGTGCAAAGACATTCGAAAAGTCAGTGGATTAGGTAAGTCGCGCGATAATATTACGTCATCACACACCCTATCATTCGGCCCCGTTCGTATCTAATTTCCACACTGATGCCAACATCCATTTCCATGCATCCAGCGGGAAAATCCGTTTGTCGAGAAGGCGAGGATTATAGTAAAAGCCAAATTCCACGTCTGCAGACATGACGATGTGCTATACATCCTTGCCTAGGCTCCCAAAGCAAATGTCTATTTCCAAGGATTTGCTATAGCATCACATCGTGCACGTGTCATTTAATTTCCGCGTCTAGCCTCGGCCGTTCATCATGTTCGCCTTATCGATGATCACTTTACCAGAGCAAGATAACGTTTCCAGTGAACCATAGTTGGCTAGTTTACTGCCAATTGATGGGCATGCTCGGCAGGCCCTTGCTTGCACATTGGATGAACTACGGTTTCTATATCCACAGCAAAGGCGCTTTCCCATCGTGTCCTTCCATCCATTTCCGCTGCCCAAACTGAAATACTACTAGCACCCTGCGCACTCCGGCCGAGCTCCTTCGCTTTCACCGAGTGACTGAGTACATCCGAGTCATTCTCTCCGCTGCCTAACCCAACATAGCCATAGGGATACCGACAGCGAAACCACCAAACCAACCACCTACAGGCTACCAGATGTCCAGTTTACCTCCCCTTCCCACAAAATGGGTCCTCGATGTCAATCGTGATCCACCTGTGTATACTCGGTCGGTCTCTTCTCCATTCCATTCCACCATCAGACTGATCATCATGATGGCTACTTGTGCCAGACCTTTGGTTGGCTCTGAACTTTCCATGCAGAAACATTGGAATACCTACGATGCGCAAGTAATTTTATATTTACCAACATGATCAGAACGATGAACTTTGGGTCATGGGACATCATCTATTAATAGAGACGGTGAAGTCTGCCTCGGAGTCAACTTTACCTCTTCACTAAGTGTGGAAGAGCTGAAAGATCGTACTCGGAGAGCTCTCGATAAGCTCCGGTGAGAACATACAACTTTTTTTTGTTTTACGAATGCCACCTGCAATTCCGTGCTAGCTTTGTTTGTCCTATCATCGCCTGCACAGTAGAGGACGTCGTATCTCCACGATGGGTATACACCCCATCCGCTGACCGCGAAGCGTGGCTCAATCTCGCCCTTGTCGCCCAAGAACGAGGACCATCACTCAACTCATCCGAGTTCGTTCAAAGCATCAACCTCAAACGACTACCTTATACAGACGGAAACGGCACCACTACTCTTCTCAGGGCTTACCTGCTTACAACCTCGAAGGAGGGCGACGATGATAACAGGGAATATGGCCTATACTTTCATGGCTCTCACACCATCATTGACGCGGGGCCTACATTGCATGCACTGAACCTAATGTGCGAATGGATATCTGATGAGGGCATGAACGTCAGGATCGACCCTTCGGAAGAGTGGAAAAACCTTCCCGTTGATCCGATTACTGCGACAGGAGGGCTATCTAATGAATGGGAGACAATCGGAACAAAGCTCCTGCAAGAGTTTGCAGAACAGCACGCTCGGACGACGGTAGGTTTCGTCCCACCCGTCCCACCCTTTCTCTCGTTCTTTCTTCCGATTAATTGTCAATGATATGGAACTTAACCTAGTCTTGTCATACCCTGGCTCCCCCGTCCCGCCCATTGAACACGTCCGACCCACCATTCCGCTATACCATAACCATGTCGGAATCAGAAACCACTGCAATTGTTGCACGGACGAAAGAGCTAGGGGTGACCATTTCGACACTATTCCACGCCGCACATTGTTTGGCGCAGTTCAAGATGAATCCGATCCCTGCAACAGTGACCGAGGTCGATTTTTCAACTGATTCCACAGTGTAAGCAACGCTTCTGCTAAACACCTTGGCGTCAGATTCGCCTGACTCCAGTTCATGACTCCTTACTCAAATACTCAATGCTTTCTTCAGCGTGTCACTTGAACGCTACATGAAACCACCCGTCAACCCAAGGACACATTTCATATCATCCTTCACTCTGATCCCATTGCGCTTCTCGATGGCTCGACCATTGATGGAACACAGCGAGAGGGGAAGACTGATCATGACGACCAAGTTACTCCAGGAACGTTTCGACAGATATCTAACTGATCCTTGTCTGCCTCATCTTTTAGCTGTCGTAGAGAGCGTATCGCCGAGCAGAGTGGGACGGGATGACAACACTAAGCTTTCGGGCGAGGTGCAGACAGAAGAAGCACCAGTGTTCCCGTGGCGTTGTGCCTTCAATAACTTGGGCATGGTGGAGAAGAAGCTGCGAACGCAACATGGGAAGATCACCGTTGAGAGTGTTTGCATCGGAAATCGACTGAGATCTATCATGTAAGGCGTTTATAACAGCTGTTCCCGCTTCCGCAGGGTCTTACTTTCTCCTCTCTTCTTTTTCCCTTATACAGGACTGTTCACATGTGGACAATGCATTCAAAGTTTCACTTTCAGGTTCAGGTAGGTCGTTTTGTGTGCTATCGCTACAGCTAATTTCTCGCCTATCGCTCATACATCGCTCTGACCTGTCATGATCTCAGGGTGCCACTGCTTGGGGAGAGGAATGCATAAAAACACTGTTGGAGGAAACGCTGAGGATTGCGTCCCTCGTCCTGGATGAGTCTTGAAACTTAGAGCCTCAGAGGGTTCGAAAGTATTCGTGAAAGTGGGATGATGCTTTGTATCTGCCTCTGTTGCACCCTGTACTCGCCAATAAACATTCGCTGATATATTCGACTGTATGGTGAGTGGGTGATCTGTACTATCGCCTTGCTGTTGCCACTACTTTTTCGCATCCTTCGTCCTTGCATTGTTAAGCACGTTGTTGACATGGTCCGCGGCCTAGCTTCATACTCTTCTTCTTGAAGCTACGAATTGTACCATCATCCGGTGAGCCTAAATCTAAGGGTTTGTAGCCGGACTACCTGAAGGTAAGCAACGCACAAAAACCTGGAGTATTCGCCCCATGTTCGTCATGCTAAATGTGCATTGACTGCACTTCACCATACCTCCATCATCAAGCCGCGTCACACTGTTTCCTGTATACCAATACATCATTCATTCCAGATGATAGTTTGAAACATGTTCATCATACCTGAGGGACAAAACCACCCTACTTGATCGATCTTTCTTAGAGATTGCATCCCTTTCTCGGGTGTCCGCCATCCAGGCCAGGACGTTCGGACTGGCGCCCCTGCTAGTATACGGTTCCTTACCTAACCGGTTATTGCCATCTTGGACAACCATGAACGTTAATCATGCGACTCGCTGAGGACTCATCACTACCTCTCAAGAAAATGGCATCGAATATCATGTTCCCCAGAAAGTTCTGTCGTACAAATCAGTTGGTCGCGATGTCCGAAGGGGAGAAAGTACTGTGACAAGTACTGCTCCCCGCGAGCGGGAATCGGAACCCGACGTGTTGGGCTTTGACAGTCTTGACCTTTGCTACCGACGCCGTGAGTGACCTTGAGATTGGGACGACTTACGCCCGGCCCTTGACATTGTTGCGAATTGCCAAGCACACCTTTGATCATGGTAAAGTCGGACGGAAAGTTGATCATGACAGCCTTTTGATCTCGGTTGACTAATCTTGCCTCCCAGTGGAAGTTGTTCTATCGAAAATGGACTGAGGTCGAAGAAAATGACATCTTGGTTTAACATGTGATGCGATGAGATGAAACCTGGGTCTACTCGTAGATCTGCTCGGATCTGCAGACCTACATGGTGGGAATAAGCTTTTCTTCTTTAGAAGCACGTATTCGTTGCCTGTCGAAACTTGAATTGACGACCAGGAGAGGGGAAGATGGAAGATACTGGCGCGGTACTGCCAATTGTAATAGTCTTGAAACCGGATGTTCTAGGGCACTCCGAGTGCTCCTTACCTGCAAGCGCACAACACTCCTGATGCCCGCTGTATACATTGACGAATTGGTGCCCGAACCGTGTGGACTGGTGATCAAGTACTGGGTTTCGCGACCCTCGTTCGGCGTAGGAGTGCAACCCATTACGTGAATTCAATACTCTATGAACTGGCGCCATGTAGATATACAAGGGAAGAGAAGGAATGCATGCACAACGAATCACGTCCGTATGTCGTGTCTAACCATATCCGCGTCCGAAACCCCATCTCTATGTCTTCTTCTTCTTGTGCGACTTTTTCGGCGCAGGTACAACAGGCGTGGGCGATCTCGATTCCTTCATCTCGTCTTCCTTTTGCACGTCTTCTAATCCCCGTTTCTACGAACCCAACCAAACATGTGAGTAACCCTCAGGATAGAAGGAACGAAGGGCCCACCTTTCCTCTCCCCTTTGACTTCCCCTCCTGCTGTGCCAGCGCCTCCGCTTCCTTCTCGATCATCCCCAGCAGCGTGTTACACCTCCGTTGCAACTCTTGCGTTGACCGACTCTTGAAAAACCAATCGAAGCGAAATACCGGAAACTCGGAAATATCCCGCTTGATGCACTCGTACACATCCTCCGCGCGCATTCCATAATGGTTCAACCGACAGAGTAAGTACCGATCTTCTTCTTCGGAATAAACTTTCCCCTTGGTCGTGGGGTAGTTCAGTTCGAGTTCTTGCATCGGGTGTTTGACGGAGGTGATTTTTTTGGCGAGGAGATATTCAAGGTTGGATCGTTTGTTACGTTTAGCTTCGCCTTCGGCGATGCGGGCGGCAATACGGGGGTGTTCGGCGAGTTCCTTCCAATGTTTCTTGAAGTAGGTATAGTACCGCTTTACTGCCTTTGCATCCTTGTCCTGGATCTCGGAAGCAAGCAGGTCGTAGTCATCCGTCCTAAAATAGGGACGAAGATCGACATCAAATCGAACAATAAGACACGCGGGAGCACCAACGGACCAGCCATAGTTCTCTAACGCACGGACAAACTGCTGGAAGTCTCTCCGACTCCAGTCGTGGAATCCGGCCTCCGTATACTGCTCCTTCAACGCTTGCTCTTCTTCAGTAAGCGGTTCGGCTGGGAAGCGGGTACAGTACGTGTTAGCGTACTCAATGGATCATAAATTATGTGTAAGTTTACCTGTATCGATGAAGTCTTGAACCGCTGCTCGTTCCACCTCGAGTTTCTCTGGGGTGTCTTCAGACCCTTGAGGTTCTCTTGCAGTCGCGGCAATACCATTCAAGCGCTAAAGTAGCGTTTAATCAACACCATCGTCCTACGAGAGTGATTACTATCCATACCTTGAACACAGCCAATTCTCTCTCCTGGAGCTGAGCTAGGGCTGGGTCAAAAAATTGGAAGTCCTGACTGTGAAGCGAACCACGATACCATCAGCACGGGATGGCCCATAGGGACGACAACTCTACAATGCACTCACATCTGTATCTGCTTCGGAGCACGTGGCATTTTCGGCGCCTTCTCCGTCTTCGATGGTCCAACGCGTAATGTATCCTTGAAATAACTATCTACCGAATAATTCATCTTCCTCTCCCGCTTCGATAACGAGAGCATGTTCAGGTTGAGTGTCTTGCGTCCACCGCTCCGGAAGTCTTCCCCCTCCCATTGTTGTAACGAATTATCAGACTTGAAGTTACTGAGGTCTTCGAGGTTGAGGCCTTCGTATTTGCTGTTGAGCTCTGCAGTGCGCTCTTCGCCGCGCTGAATGATAGCTTCGATGTCCTCATTGATAAGCGTCCTGGCGACGGAGATGTTAACGACATCACCGACATGCATGATAAATGCCTACTCGTCAGAAGAATTGATTATCTTCTCCGCGCCGTGCGTAATCATATCAAGGAGTTCGTCTTTGCTCGCAGCTGAGTTCCAGAACGCACGAAATTAGCGTCACCCGGATCGGAAGTAATGATGCTTGCCTTTCGACTGTTGCTGTCTACCTTGCTGAATGACGAGCTGGTCAAGACGAAGTTTTTGCGCGGCGCGCTCGAGCATACGCTCCTCGACGCTGCCCTCCGTAATGAAGCGGAATACATAGACTTGCTTTGTCTGTCCGATGCGATGGGCACGGTCCATAGCCTGCAAGTCAGCTTGTGGATTCCTAGGCCCGGGTGAGCACGTTCCAGGTTCGTTGATCGACAGTCGAAGTCTCACCAATCGCTATCATAGAGAATGACAATATCCGCGCTTGTCAAGTTGATGCCAAGACCTCCAGCGCGGGTAGTCAGCAAAAAGATGAACTTTTCGCTATCTGGTTTATTGTACTCGTCGATTGCGATGATCCGGTCATCGTGCGCAGTGCTACCGTCAATGCGGCAGTACCCTGAGCACAAGAAGCCACATCAAAATGTTCCGTAGGTACTTAAAAGCGCGTGGGCACGTACTGAATGCACGGAACAGGCAGTAATCTTCCAGAATGTCCAGAACACGGCTCATTTGACTGAATATCAATACCCTTGATCCTTTGGTTTTCAAGGACGTCAGCAATTTATCCAATATGATCATCTTTCCCGAGTTCTCTATTAGATGTTCGTCCGTGGTGTACGGTGGACCTGGCTCCTGATCACACGAGAAGAGTTAAAACATATTTCTGACTGATAGGGCAAGTGAGGACTGACTGCGCCATCAAACAGGTAGGGATGACATGTAACTTTCCGGAGCTAACATGATATTCGATAGGGTGCACAACATTAGCTATAACACGCACCTGCATGACCATGTTCATCAGACGAGTTTTTCCCTCTTTCTTTCCCGTTAATCCTTTTAGAAGTGTTCAGACCGAAATACTCTGGGTGGACGAGGAAAGAACAAACCATTGACAGCGTCTATATCCTTTTCCAAGACAGAGCGATACCACTTCCGCTGCATCTCAGTGAGGCCGACGTATATATTTATTTCCTTCTCTGAAATCAGAGTCAACAACCAGGAAGTATGAGATGAAGAGAGGGTAGCTTGCTCGGAAGGAGATTCTTCTCCACGTCAGATTTGACACGACGTAGGAGGAAGGGTCGCAAGATTTTGTGTAATGCTTCCACGACTTTCTTGCTTTTCTCCTCTTCACCATCGGCACCAGCATCGTCCTTGTGAAGAAAAGCATCGAGATCGGCATAGTCGGAAAATATCTCGGGGCATATGAAATTGAGAAGAGCAAACAACTCTTTTAGGTTGTTCTGAAGCGGGGTACCCGTAATCAACAGGCGACCGCGAGACATGAAGGCGCGAACGATCTGGGCAAGTATGGAGTCAACGTTCTTGATGCGGTGGGCTTCGTCGATTACGATGTATTCAAACGAGAATTTTTTCAGCGCCGATTTTTCTATGAGGCAGATCTCATATGAAGTGACACAGACATCGAAATCTTGCGGGATGAGTCGATTGGCAATCAGTTCAGCACGTTCCTCTTTGCTACCCGTTAGAACCACGACGTTGACGTCCGGTGTCCACCGCTCGAACTCTCGAGCCCAGTTCTGGAGTGTTGACTTGGGTACGACAATCAAATGAGGGCCGGGGACAGCACGGTAGTGTCTAAGATACGAGAGGAATGAGATAGTTTGCAGCGTTTTACCGAGACCCTACAGGTATGGTTGAACAATTACGAGGTGCATACTAGTGAAATACGCACCATTTCGTCAGCAAGAATACCATTGAGACCATTGTGATGTAACGAGACCATCCAATTCAGCCCCTGTAGCTGATACGCTCTCATAGTGCCGTTGATAACTATCCAAGAGTGAGTAGGGACTTGGTGATATATAAGACACAACAAACAGCTCGGTGATTCTTCAAAAACGTAGGGCTGATCATCTCCTTCGGCTGCTAGCTCACCGTCCTTGAGCATTTCTTCATCTTCCTCCTTCTCTGACTTCCTGTGGCGAGCGCTTTGGTCTCTGGATGGTGATGAGCACGTGACTATGAATGACGAGAGGGTGATACCTACATAGGCTTCTTGCGACCTCTCCCCCGCTGTTTTGGTTGTGCGTCTAAGAGAGCGGCATATTGAGGATCGCGAGCTTTCTGGGAATGTACAGGATGAGCAGACGCTGCGCACACATGAGCATAACTGACCTTGATATCAACAAAATACTTGAAGAGGTCTGTTTGACCCAGCAGGTAAGAGTAGCGCTTTACAGCGTCGGTAATCTATACACTATGATGTGAGAATACAGCAGACAATATCATAACGAAGGAGATACCTTTGCCTTGTCCATTTCCTGCCTCTTTACGTGCAGTTGGCTTTCATCCGCTTTTCGTTTTTGCTTCTTCTGCTGCCTCTCTGCGGACTGTTGCATTTTCGTCAATTTGGATGGCGACGAGCCGCTTGCGACGGGTTCCTGGAGAGGCAGGACGTTAACTGAAGCAGTCCGGTGACCTCACACGAACGAGCATGCGGACCTGTTCTTCCTCGTCACTCTGAAGTTCGTCTTCTTCCATGCTCGCGCCCCCATCGATGTACTCGCTCTCGCCATCGTCCGCACCTTCGCTTTGCTATTCCGTCCGACGTCACACACGCGGTGAATATAGCGCGACCTGAAGGGGGACAGATTACTTGCCTGTCTTGACACGATGTTGCTTGGAATCACGTCGCTTAATACGTCTTCGTCCATCTGTGCTGATGTGTCCTGGATGGTGATGTCAGTAACCCAAAGGAGTGCAGATGAAGAAACGCACGGTCAAAGTCATGTTGCCCGTCGTGGTGAAAGAGGAAGCTGGTTGTGACAATGTGACTGTGACAAGTGCGCAATGTTCAAGTCGCGTTCGATTGGCAAAGGGTACGCAGCTAAGACCCACTGAATGAATAGAAATCACTACACGGATCGTCCTCCACTAGAATCGTGTTACTTTGAAACGGTGCTGATTTCCCCGAACCACGCTGTCTCTTTAGTGGTTTGTATCGTTCACCCCTACCGCATTCATCGTTGCGTGTCGCGCTCAACAGTGGGCACCGTACGGTGGCCTGGCCGCCCTGTATGACAAGACTTCGAAAGAGCACGAGGCACTATCAGACGAACCCCATACTACCAGAGTTTCTCAGAACGCCAACTCCAATGGCACGGCGGGACTCGTCAACTGACGCACCGAGGCATCTGCGAGCCTTGTCCCTGAAAGGTTTGTTGCCAACGCATTGTTTCAATTCACCAACCATTTCTCAGAATGTCAACTCCAATCATGGCACGGTACCGTCATTTGACACAACAAAGCCATCGTTGGACATTCACAAGCCTTGTCTGTGAAAGATCTGTTGCTTCACCCAACGTAACCCGTGTTGTAATCGCACTTAAATTCCCAATCTCGGATGTCTGTGGTGCGACTGCGTTCCAAGCAAGACTGCAGATCGGGATGTACGTCCCATGTAGGTCATGGTTGGGAATGACGGAATAAACAAAGCACTCTTCCCCCATAAGACGTTGGCATTCCCTCTCTTGTTCATCCTCCTCGCCTCCCCTTCGACCCGCCTGGCGTCCCTTTTCTTTCCTCCTCACACAATCGCTGATATGACACTCCACATCGATGCAACATTCGGTGCCCTCCTGCTTGGCGGGTTCTGTGCTGCAGCGTGAGTACCCGTTCTCACAACGTCGATTCATGGTCCAACCTTACTCTAACTGTAGGCTGTCGGGAGTCGTGATCGTGCAGACTTTCCTCTATATCAAGTTGTTCCCGCAAGATTCTGCGAGGGTCAAAGCTATTGTAAGTCGCTGTGCATGGTCCTGCCAAACGCCTACCTCACATCGTGATTAGGTTGGAGCGGTGTGGTAAGTCCCCGTCGTTGCGCACTCGCTCAGTCTGCCGGTGTTCAATCACCCTCCTTTAGGATGCTCGATACCACGCACAGTCTACTGGTCTATACATCAATCTGGATTTATTTAATCACCAATTACGGTGACGAGATGAAGATTGACACGATCCCAATGTACGTTTGCGACTTTACCGTTCTACGCCACCACTCCCTGGCATGTAACGGACATCCTCTAGCCCACTAGCAGTACGTATATTCTGATCCTCCTTATTCCCCCGTCCTAATATTCGTGTCGCAGTTGACGGTCATAACTACCGTGAGTGAACCCCCTGTACTCTTGTGCAGTAGCCTTACTACGTAGTCCAGGCAATCCTAACGTTCATCGTACACTGGTATCATGTTTCCCCGAACGCCGCCCGGTTAGTTTGTTGACCCTGTCACCAGTTTTTTCTCGCATCGCATCCACAAACGTGAGTAACACGTCACCGTCCTGAACAAAAAACCTACACTTTCCTAGTGAGTCGACAGCAATGGCGGTTCACGGCGTTAATTGTAAGTGTCTGCTCTACTCGGAATTGGCATCGGCTAACTGAAGTCTAATCAAAGTTGGTGTTGGCATTCTTCCGTCTGTGTACGTACCTGCGATTCTTATCCATCAACACATCGATGACACAGATGAATTAGGTTGCGCGTCAGGTAAAGGAGATAGATTCACGAACTACTAAACGCCCATTAAATTCGCTCATTCACAATTTTCAGTCACAACAGCCGAGATGTAAGACGCTATTTCCTGGCAGACCGTGACTCTGAATCCACCGTACTAGGATCCACATGAAAACATTTACGGCATTCAAGGCAGAATTCCGAGTGAGCTTCGATGGCTAACACGTACCGAGTGTTCTAGGTCTCACCAGCTTGTTCTCGCAACAGTGGGTCTTTACCCTCGGCCTGGCCATGTCATGCCTCGTTGATGTGTTGGTTACGGGGTTCCTGACTCACTCGCTGCAGACTCTGCAAAGCGACAAGAGGGCTTCGACAAGGCAAGCATTCAGTACCTCCAGAAACGACTACCGATGCTAACGCACTACAGCTTGGACCGCATCATTGGCGCGGTGGTCCTGTATACCTTTGAGACCAATCTGCTGACGAGGTGAGTCATTTTGTGTAGTGTCCCTTCTCGCTAAAACGCTCTCCAAGTGCTGCGACGATCGTGTCGATGATTTGTGTATGTATCAGTCCACACAATCTCCTGGACATTCTGATCGTTATTCAAGCAGTGGCTCACAATGCCCAACAATCTTATTTTCATGGGACTTCACTTCTTTATCAGCAAGTGTGCGGTGATTTTTTTTTAGAAATTTCAATCCTGCTTTTCCTAACGAGGTCTCTGCAGTGTATGCAAACTCGTTGCTTGCCACGTAAGTTTCGAGTCTCTTTGTCACGTCGTGGCGTTACTGATTGTCACTAGGTTGAACACACGTAAACAACTTCAACACCAACGACAACGTGCCGCCTCTGCGGATCTCCCTGCAGGATTCCCCCGATTCCCCAGTATACCGCGGGGAACTGCGGCTAAGTGCCCGGTGAGTCTATTTCCCGTCGTCTCCATACGATCGATACCGACCATTTGTCTGGTCGCACAATAAGCCCCCTACACCTACCAAGGTACATTCTCGTGTCTGGCGCTTTTTCGATCAAGGTGCACTCATCTCCCATTGGTGAACCAGCTCGAAATCACCGTTGAGAAAACGGTAGAGGTTGGAGGCGACGAGTCCTCTCCATCACAAAGCTTCAAGCGTGTGTCAATTATTGAACCCCGATTCGAATGATTCAAATGCACGCGTCGTCTCGCCTCCATCTTTCGCACCATATCCTGCCCTATTCATGTGGTCTGTTTTAAGAATGGGATCTATCTTTGTACCGTCCATGTGTCGCATTTTCCTGCATTCCCTATATTTTACATATGATGTGTACCCGCCTCTCGTGATCTCTTCCTCCCCTCGTCTCGTCACATTTATTTCTGACCTCTAAATGGTCGTCGTCCGCTCTTCATTTTTACAGTATTTTTGGTGATATCGATTGACCCGGAGGCAGGAAGGGACTAGTTACTGTATGATGAACTGTATGATATGGTATTTCCATCATTTTGTCCTTTCGACCTGTGTGTAATCAGTTCTAGTATTGATTATATGTATCTTTCGTGCGGAGTAGGAAGTGGGCGAGGCGAAGTCAGACGAGATAGTTGGGGGCGAAAGCAAGCAGCTTTTGTTATCTAATCCCTAAGCTACAGTTGCGGACAAGCAAACTCAATGAAGTTTATGACTCGAAAAGGAGAGTTTTTCCACTACCCTTGGCAGCACTTTTTCGGGCTTCTCACGGTCTTTCAGACCAATTCCCGTGTACAAGCAAAAATGGTCTCTAAAATGAAAGTCCCCTTGCAAGGCCCCACTTGATTCCAAACCAGTCAATGGCCTCAAATTCATGTGTCAAGTAACTCTATTGCACCTCCCAGCAGCCTCTTATGAGCTACCATCAAGCCTCTTGAGGACCACTTGTGCACCTTGCATGAGACTTTAGCAGGCATCCACTGTGTTGCCTTGCCCTACCCCATTCATGCACCCACATTGTTCCTGTCCACCCTTGCATCACCCTTGCTCTTGCCCTTGTCTGCACTTGCCTTATCCAATGGCAATGATGATGTGACAATTATATAGAGTGTGGAGTATTTATAATTACAAATACACAACAACATTTTGGCCCAAATAAAAATTAGGGCATGTAGATAGACCCATTGGGATGTCCCAGTTTAAATTTTAGAGAAAACGGTGGTCAGAATAATTTATTATAAATGAAATAAGATTAATGAAGAAGCTATAGGATAAGTTGACTGAATAAAATACAAGAGCATTTCTGATGGTTGTAGCACACTATTAGGACATTGTATAGATTTATATGGTCATTTTAGAATTAGAATTCAAAATGTTTTTTTATTTTTTGAATGTCTTTATGTCATGAAATAGAGCACATCTGTGGGATCATTTTGCACCAACAATCATGAAAATCCGTGGTCGGAAACCCGAG
>QFEL01000891.1:0-15478 GCA_003316195.1 Neoboletus brunneissimus | reverse complement strand
AACAGTTGCTGGTCACTGGAATCAAGACAGGTGAATGCCCAAAGTGTGACATCGAGCACGATGAGCTCGGAAGTGCAGATACACCTGCAGCGTTGCGGGATTTAACTGCCGTGCTTGACGCACTCGCATTGATTGATGAAGACTATGTCGCATTCACCCGTGCATGTCGAGAACTCAGTATCAAGCCTATTTTCAAGCCATTCTGGGGACGTCACATCTATCTCAACATCTTCCTCTCAATCACGCCCGATGTTCTCCATCAACTATATCAAGGCATCTTGAAGCACCTTCTGTCCTGGATCCGATCTTGTTGCAGTGATGCCGAGATCGATGCACGCTGCCGTCGCCTTCCTCCCAACCATAATATACGCCTTTTCATGAAGGGAATAACCTCATTGTCACGAGTGAGCGGAAAGGAGCACGATCAAATGTGTCGGTTTCTACTCGGAATCATCATCGACATCCCTCTGCCCGGTGGTTTCAGTGCTACACGCCTCCTTTGTGCTACGCGGGCAATACTCGACTTCATCTACTTGGCGCAATACCCCTGCCATACGTCAGACACGCTTCCCCTCCTTGATGATGCTTTGAGTCATTTTCATACAAACAAATCCATTTTCATGGATCTCGGCATCCGTACTCACTTCAATCTTCCGAAGCTCCATTCCCTCCGTCACTATGTCGAAATGATCCAACTATTTGGTACAACCGACAACTATTCGACGGAGTACACAGAGCGGCTCCATATAGATCTCGCCAAAGATGCTTATCGAGCGACAAATCACAAGGAGGAATATTACCAAATGACCAAATGGCTCGAGCGTCGCGAGAAGGTCCTTTGGCACCAGAGTTTTATCAAATGGCGACGACAGGGGGATCTTGGGGTCAACATTTGTGTTCCCCCAGACATGTGCTATGCCCGTGTTATGAAGATGGCAAAGCACCCTTCCATCAATCAGATTACGCTGGACAATGTCGTTACTACCTACTGCGCACGTTTTTTTGTCGATGCCCTCTGCCGCTTTGTGGTATGCTTGCAGCAGCCCGGACTCAGTGGTTCACAACTTGAACGCGCAGCATGCAGTCTTGCCCTACCATTTTATGCAGTCCCCGTCTTTCACAAGATTAAATTCCACTCAATTGATGGCCTGGGTCTCGAAGTAGAAGACCGGACCGTGGACACTATCCATTGTCATCCCGATCGACACGATGTCCGAGGGAAGATAGTACCTGGACGCTTTGACACAGCTCTCGTGAAGGTGGGAGAAGGGGGGGACGTAGGAGTCGAAGGTGTGTTTGATTTACGACTTCTGACTCAAAAACTGGGAATTAACGGATCCGGGATCATCAAGGTTATCAAATTGCACAAGTACGCGTTGTATTTGCACTCGCCAACCATGCCCGAGAATCTTTGTTTTCCCCCAACACTCCTGTTCCTTCTCACCTGGCGTACGTCGAGTGGTTCACAACTTTTACCTCAACAAATCCCAACCATGGCTTGTACAAAGTTTCTCGTGCACTACGAAATGGCGAGCGGTTATGTAGCATCATTCCAGTCTCAGATATTCGTCGTAGCATTCATCTCATTCCCGTTTTCGGTAGGGTTGCTCCTGCACATTGGACAAGCAGCAATGTGCTCGAGCAGTGTGAAAGCTTCTATGTAAACTCATTTAGCGACCGGCATGCATACTTGACTATTATCTAGGGTACACTACTAGTTATTTGGCATGCTCAAATTTAGTAGTCTCGGACTCAATACTTCTGTTAGTCTGCCTCGGAAATGTATAGTTTTGCGAACAAATGTCCTAGAATGTATACAATTGTTCACAATTGTGACAATTGTGTAATTATGCAGATTGGGGTTTTTCCTGATGTGCGAAGGCATACCACCCCTTCTATATCGATTACAGGTAAGACCAGGGCGAGAACATCGTGGATGGGGATGCAATGATCCGCACATCGCCAGCGGACCGGTTCGGAGGGGCATATAATCCGATGTCTGCTTCGCCAGAGTGGCACCATCCATCTGGTCAGCACCAATGCAACAGCTTGGCGTTACAGGTTTGATTTGCACTGTAAATTGAAAGCTGAAAAGCTAATGAGTCGAAAGGCACGAAGGAGAAGAAGCACATACACACCTCTAGCTTGGTCTGATCCTCGGTTATCTCAGTTTCTGTCTGGTAATTTCGGTGAGGAAACGTCGGATGAACATAAATGCGATATTTCCTTGTCTCAGATCACTCTGGGATGATCCAGTAGTTGTCCCCAGGCGGGTAGTGCCTTTCAAAACAAGGAGACGTTCAACCTGACGGCGCCTACTAACGCTCGAACTAATATTAGGGCACAAAACGAGACAGTTGAACTTCAAGGGGACACCACGGAAATGCAGGGAACACCACAGCCGATCCAGAGCCCTGTCTTCATGTCCACCTGGGCAGCATTAACGCAAGCATTCCGTGACAGTGATCTCAAAGAGTACCTTGAGCCTGAAACCTGGGCTGATGGTAGAGGATTAGAACACATCGTTGGAACCTAGGCGATTGGCATCGTTGAGAGCGCGGGCTCGCTTTATATCCGGTATTTGTTGTGTTCACAAAATCGAAACGAATTCCACCACGAATACAAAATAATGTCCTGGATATTCGAGGGGATCTAATGAATGGTAGAGGGTTAGCCATCGAATAGGGCGAAGAAGTAACTACTCCCGGTGTGCGCTATTTGTCGAATTGAGAGGGAGGAACCGAGCCCATGGCACATCAATCACCCAGAGGTCACATTACATGACAACGGGTGGTACCCCCAGCCATCCATGCTTGTCCAGGCAAATTGGGGGGAAGGGTAAGGATGGACCCTGAGCGGGAAGTTGTGACGGCCCCCAGTAGGTCGCCTGAGATCTTGGGCACGGCATGCAGGCCTATCCCTGCAAGGGCACCAAGCATCCATTGGTCAACAAAAAAGTGGTCCAGTTGGTTATGCAAGCAATGGCGTGGTGGTGATTTTTAGTAGTATGAATTCCAGAGGTGGGAAGGGACAAGGGAGACCGATTTGAACACTTCGGTGGGGCGTCTCAATTTATATACCGTATAACCTTGTGCACGTACGAATAAATCAACCGTACGAATTTTCCTTCCCGGTGGAAGTACAAGTGAAAATTCACCGGAAAGACCCTAGGGTCTAGGATGGTGGGCTGTTCACAGTCGGACGATGGTCGGTAGAACCGCTGCTATGGGCAGACGATAATAGTACTGCCCTCAGCTAATGTCCAATTCAACAGCAAACCTATAGTCGGCCCGGGCAGATGATTGGATAGAGCATCGAAGTTTGTCCGTCTGATTGTTTGAAGGGGTTGGATCGGCGAAGGGATTTCCGGAGGACTCATCTCCCCTGGGGGTGGAGGGGGACTAGTCACTAGTACTGCCACAGGCCTAATGGGACGCGTGGCCACTGTTTAACCCCCTGTACAGTAACCATTGCATTCGTCTATTAGCCGTGTCCACTTGTGGTATCTACATCCTGCTCAAGAGTCGGGTCAGACGCCAAAACGATCAGAAGATCATGACTATGCACCAACAGTCTGCAAAGTTAACGGCGATCATATTGAAAACTGACACAGTTCTGCTAATCCCCATACAGAATGGACATCGCAGCTGTGAACGGGAACACACTCCTAGGGTACTGTGCCCGCAAGTAGCTGATGGGTCGACGACTTGGAACACGACGTGGATGAGACCTTGCAAGTATAAAGGATAGGAAGCAATGCATATAATGAACGCAGGACACCCTAGATATCATGACGGTGGCTTAGGTATAGCCGGAACACCTCTAGCAACAAACCAGATTCGGCGTCTCCAATGCGAAGCAGCGTGCATGAACTTTTCAATGACATCTTCTTCATAGTCCACTACTCGAGAGCGTAGTTTCCAACGACTTAGACCACGGCGAATACTGTCGAATCGGGAAACAACTTCATCCATCGTAGGTCGCTTGAAGGGATCTGATTGAATCATATCAGCCACGACAGGCCTCATGAAGTCAAACCCTTTCTTCGCCTGTTCACTGTTAAGTGTTGAACTGATAATAACAGGGCACATGTGTAACAAACCAGGATAAAATCCTTCATAATGGCGTTCCCGATGTAGAAGACGTCAGTGGGGAATGGATTACAGGGTTGGTTTGAATTTTGAAATTCTGGTACCTCCTTGTCACCACCCCAAATGGGTAGTTCTTTGGGATCAGACTCGGATGGGTCATACTTCCGAGAGATCCCAAAATCAATGATGTAGTATTTGGGGGGTCGTTGCGTACGCGTAAAATATGCTGCAGGACCACCATAGTTCCTCTTCATGTGTGCTTCGATCGGGTGGAAGGATTCCGGATACATTGAACTTGGATTCAGCATCAAATTCAAACTCATACAATCACTAATATGGGGTCAGAAAGGATCAGACGACCATTCATTCCGGCGCACCGATGAGCAACGTGATGTTTATGCATGAAGCGCAACCCCTATAAATGGTGGTCAGACCGCGTAGACTGAATGACAGTTTTCCCTCGTCACACCTCAAATAACTGCCGAAAGCATTCCACCACTTCCCCGAATGTGTCGAAAGGTGGATCAGCATAAGAGCGGAGCAGTGGCATGACGATAATGACGGTTTCGTTATCATCCAATGAAAGGATCTCGTAGAAAGGGACGCAATGGTTCTCTGGATGGGAAACGATGCTCTCGGACGAAAAATATAATCCAATGTCAACCTCATAAGGATGTACCGATTTCCTGATGCGTTTCAAGGTGACATATCTGCCGTCTGAGAGACGCGTGGCATCGATGATGTGTCCTACCTTGATGAAGGAGTGAGGATAACGGGAGACCACCAAAAACCGAACATACCTCGAGAGTTCGCGAGTCCTCATGTTCAAACCAAACCCTGCCAGAAGTCTTCCAGGATGGAACCCAGTCAGGAGCATAACGTGCACGGAGAAGGTAACCTTGAGCCTCCAACCACTCATAGTGACTGGACCACCAGATTTCTCTGTTGTCGCGCGTCTCAGGAGGAAGTCGCTGAGTTGTTCCAAAGACAGTGAGTTCCTTCTGGATCCGCTGCGCCTTCTGTCTTTCTGCTTCTTCCTGCGTTGGTGTCCGTTTTCCGCTCGTCATGGATGTTGAATGCATTCAAGTTCAACATGAAGTGGCAGCCTGCTGGTTGCTTGCTAAATAGAGTATACGGATAAACATGGATAAACATGCACCCACTTTGTTATCGCCGACTTCGCGGGGATCCAAGCCTGGAAGGTACGAACTACTTCCGTCTCCCAAACATGTTCAGAAATTGCAAATAATAGCTAGGGCTGAAGCGCTGACTTGGAGTCCATGCCCGACAAATTCATTCTCATGCAACACTTGATCAATTTTTGGCAGGCGTGTCTTACGAAGCGTCCGCCTTTTTTCGTGCTAATAACCCTGCATGTGGAAACCGCTTTTGGCAGACAAGGGGCCGCTCCTGATTGCCTGCTTAAGTGGCCGAGTGGCATATAACTAGGCTGGCATGGTTAGTTTCCACGATCAAACATTCCCACTTCCGTCCCCATCCCCAGTCCGTGCGCTATGGACTCCTCACTTTACCAGACTGTCATCGTGCCCGTCGACCTTGGCAAAGCTTCTAGCTTCAATCGAGCGATCTTCCCACTGTCGTATTATCAAAAAAGAGACAGTCTTGGCCGCGGTGACCTCTATCTAGACGGGACTCTGGACGAGATGCTCAAGATCTCCAGGATCGGTACCGATCCTCAACAGTGGCAAGAGCTCATCACCACGACGAAGGCCAAATATGATCAGTAAGTTGTCGAGTGGCTTTTATATCAACAGCTCGCTTCTCATGCACATTAGACTAATTCTGCAGAAGGAAGAGCTTGAACAACGTCCCAAATCCAAGAACCCTTTCAAAGCCTTTACGAACTATCGTGCCGCTCGAATGTTCCTTGCTGCGAGCAAATCTCTCTACCGTGCAACGAGGGTAACAATGATCGTTTTCGATAATGACACTTGCGATGAAACACTTTTCCCGCAGAGCCGATCTGAAGATATGCTAAGGTCCAGAGGGAGATGCTTATTATCACTTCCAGGAGAAGATGTACGCCCAGCGGACAGTATGTTTGCTATGACGCAACGCTTGTGCAGTCTCGAATATCCTTTATTCGCCAGATGATCTATCTCCTGACGCAAGTTTAGGAGGGATAGCAGTCAGACTTGATCGCCCTTTGGATGATACTACAAGTCAACAGATATTAGACGCAGCCAACACTATTGCCTCTTACTCTGGCCAATTTGAGGGCAATCAATCGATTTCTGGTGAGGATGTTCAGCAAGCTCTCGCGACGGCGACTTATAGCCTACGTGATCCAGATGCTAGCAGCATTCTCACCGACGATTACGTTCTGGCCTCAGAGTCACTGACTTCCCTCGACAGCGGTTCTACCGAAGAGATGCCCGATGTTGATACCTCATCTATACCATCATCACCAACAATTGTCCAGAATTTCTATAATTTTTATGGTTCTATCTACTCGCCGCATTCAAACGTCTACGGAACGACATCGCAGTTTGGCGGGGCTGGAAATAGCGGCGGTTAGTCTAATTTCTACCTCACCACGTGACGCCACTGATACACATACTGCAACTCAGCTGTAAATCATACCATCGCACCTCCGAGCGCCACCTGAACGTTGAACGCTGAGCACTGAGCCTCCAAGTCCCCTTGATGCGTGTCACAAACCAGCATGTAAACCACGTATTTCGACTTTTCTAACGAGCCAAACGTTCATCCGAACAGCTCGCTCGGCCAGCCTAAAAATCATGACAACCAAGAATCCCACTCAGGTGCTACATAAAGCTTCGCCCTCAAGGGTCTAAACTAGTGTTACGCCGGGTTGAATGGGTCCATCGCACGCAATGTTAGCCCCACTGCTCCATAATAAAGGATCTCGTGGACACGGATAGAAACGTCCCTTTTGTGAAGAGCTATCTACGAACAGCGGGCGAAGTGACTGGTAATTATAGTGTACGATATTTGTCGTTTAAGCGAACCAGTTGTGGGCAGCGTACATGCCGGTGTATGATGGCAAAACGGTCCGAGGCTTCTAGTGACAGCGAGTCCGAGCAACTCAGCGTTCCCGTCAGCATGGACCAAGCTTTAAGGCTCAAGAGCATTGATGCACAAACGTAACAGTCACTAAGTGCGCGGCACGGCGGGTCTCATCAAATCGAGCACTTTTTTCATCGACTTTAGGGTGCAACGCGTGGATCGTATCGCCACCATTGGCTTCCTTCCTCGTGAACGCCAAGCCCTGTTGTCCCTACATGACCCCAGGGATAGGCCCACGAAAACTTTATATTCTTGGAAATAACTACAGTAACTAGAAGAAAATAGGCCCTAATGATGAGGCTGAACGGATTGCGAAACCTTTCTCGGAGTTACAAGACTCAGCGGCCTTGTTGCCACTTCTCCAGGATTGACATTTGAACGATCCCATCAACGAGGGAGCTAAAATACGACGAAATAGGACCTCCTTGTTCGATAATGGAACAACGGGAAAGCTTGTGCGGACGTGTGTGATTGCGGCTCAATGAATCCCTGTAAAGGCATAAATCTATGAGCAGGACGTGCCGTTGCCATTCTACACACCGATTGTTTACGTGATGCTTATGTATAAATTGGAACCGCTCAAAGGGTGTTGTCATTTGGGTGCAAGATCGTGATTCGTGAACCTTCATGACTTCAAATCCGGGCGACCACAAACAGTCTGTAAATAAACACCACCCTTCTCCATTGATTGCAGGTAGGACCAAGGTGAGGACATCGAGGATAGGGAGCAATAATTTGAACATTGGCAGCGGACCGGTTCGGAGGGGGCATACAATCCGATGTCTACTTCGTCGGCGTGAAACCGTTTATCTGGCCTGCGTCAATGCAACCACATTTGCATTACAGGTTCGAGTTGCGTTATAAATTGAAAGCTGAAATGCTAATGGGTCGAAAGGCACGAAGTAGAAGAAGCACATACACACCTCTAGCTTCTTCCGATCCCCGATTGTCTCAGTTTCTGTCTGGCAAATTGCAATTACGGTGAGGGGACGTCGGATGGACACCAATGCAATGTTTCTCACCTCGGATCACTCTGGAATGATCCAGTAGTTGTCCCCCGGCAGGTAGTGCCCCCCGAACCAGGGAAGCGCCGTGGCCTGCTAACCCTCGGACCAATACTAGGGCACAAAATGAGACGGATGGACGTCGAGGGGATACCATGAAATTGTGGGAGACGCCCCAGCCAATCCAGAGCTCGCCTTCATGTCCGCCCGGGCACCACCAACTCAGGTATTCATGACAGCGATTTCAAAGAGTGCCTTGAGCCTGAAACATGGGCCGATGGTAGGAGACCAGAACGTAACGTTGGAAATTAGTCGACCCATCGTCGAGACTGACTCGAGAACGTGGGCGTGCTTTATATCCGGTATTTGTTGTTCGTAAAATCGAACTGAATTTCACCACAAATACAAAATAATGGCCTTGACATTCGAGGGGACCTAGTGAATGGCAGAGGGTTGGTCGTCGAATAGGACGAAGAGGCAACTACTCACGGTGTGAGCGAGAGGGTGGAACCGAGCCCACGGCACACCAACCACCCAGAGGTCGTATTATATGACAACGGATGGTACCCCCTGCCATCCATGTTTGTCGAGGCGAAGTGGGGGGAAGGTGGGGGTGGGACCTGAGCGGGAGTTGTGACCACCCCAGCAGGTAGTTTGAAATTTGGGGCATGGCGCGCAGCCTCGTGTCTGCAAGGGCGCCCAAGTGTCCACCGATCAACAGAGAAGTGCTCAAGTTGGTCGTGCAAGTAGCGGCATGGGGGTGATTTTTAATAGTATAAATTTCAGAGGTGAGAAGGGACAAGAGCGTTCGATCCTCGAACCATTCCGCTCGCCGTGTGAACACATTGGTGGGGCGTGTCAATTTATGTACTGTATAATCTCCCGCACATACGAGTAAATCAACTGCACGAATTTTCCTTCCGACCTAAGCAATTTGCATTCTGGGAGCAATATCATTGGTATAATGTAAGGTGGAAGTACAGGAGAGGTTTCAATGGAAAAGAAGCAAGGATCTAGGGTGGCGGGCTGTTCACAGCCGGACGATGGCCGATAACTATCCCGGCAAGGTCAGCGCGGGGCTGAGTTCTCTCGCTGCATAGAACCTACTTGATCCACTACTTTCGGAGCTATTGTTGCTAATGGTCAATCCCTGAGCATTGGAATCTGTGTTGCTGACGATATTGAGATTGACACTCATGAACCACTGGCTGAAACTGGAGGCCGAGCCAGGGCTACTGGGCGAAGTAGAGATGCTACTGCGAGCAGACGATAATACCTCAGGGTCGAGTACCGCCCCCTCAGCTAAGGTCCAGTTCGGTAGTAAACATACAGTCAGTAGATGATTGGATGGAGTATCATTGTCTTACCTGAGGTTTGTCCGTCTAAACTGTTTGAAGGGATCGGATCGACGAAGGGATCTCCAGAGGATGCCAGAATGGATGCCATCTTTTGGGCCGCTGCGAGGGCTTCCTGGATACCAGGAGGATTCACCTCTCCAGGAGGTGGGGATGGCAGTGGCACCGCAAGACCCCGAATACGTTCGTCCCTTCTGACAGATTCATCTACACTTGTCGTTTGAGGAAGTCCGTAATTCTGGATAAGTAAGTCGTACTTTCAACTGGAGCAAGGTCCACGGAAGGAGTCGATAGCAGGGCCCGCTTCAACCTCTCAGAAGTTGTCTGTTGCTTCGTGAGCTCCGATTACCCCAGGGAATTGTTAACAAGGGTACCCTTGTCGACGTCCAGAGCTCCTGAGCATTCTCGAGAAATGCTCGTTTTGCACGCTTGATTGCTATGAGCTTGAAGGGCTTGAATATGGATTGACTCTTCTCAAGCAATTCAAGCTCTTTCTTCCGTCGGTTCAGGCTGATGAACCAATGGTTACTATTCGGAATAAACTTCGCCAGTTTACCCACTTGTCGTACTGGGCCTTCGTGTCTCGAAGCAGTTCACGATGGTTTTCTTCCAAATTTTCGCACAAGCGGAGAATCTGGAGCATTTCGTTCAGCGTGGCTCGGAGATATAAACCACCTGCATGCAGGGAAGTGATCCTTCCGAGCGGAACTGTTGGATCATAGTTCTCAACGGACCCAAGGTCTGCCGAGATGAGAAGGACCGTCTGGGTGGTGTCAGATTGCATGATCAAGGGGGGCACATTACCTTGGGTAAGTCGCCTTGGTTTTTTAATGGGGGGATCGTGTGGAAAAGGCGTCCTCCAGCACCCCCCCTCCTCTGTCCGGCCAATCTCTCTTACTTACCACTCGAATACAACTCCGCGACCCTCTGAGTCCACGGGGTCCGATGTGGATCCATATTTGTGTATGTTTGTAAAACGATAGTAACTCTTGTTGCTGCCTGGCGCCCGCATCCCCAGCCATGCCCATTCGTGCAGGAAAGCTGCCAGCCAAGGAAACTGTAGTCGGTCGAGAGCATGCACTACTTACTCAACTGGAACATACAGTTTTTGGTGACTTTTCCACAAACACAGACGGCCAACTTTCCGAACCCGAGCTGTGGTGGTCCCAACACTATCATTGGTTGAAGGATAGTGGCTACCTACTCCGATCTCGTTATGCCCCAGATTGGACGCCTTCCTGGCAAGGAACGAAGAAGAGTTGGGTTTTGTGTGAAGATGGTTGTGTAGCTCAGGTGGGTACTAAGTATGTCGGGCGCAGTCGTTGTTCATCTAATAGAAACTCGTAGTACGCTACCAGAATCCTCGATGGTACACGTGTTTCGGATGGCACACATGTTACGCTCAAGCTAGTCAACAAGATCTACCACCCTTACGAAATCGATATTGCACGATATTTCTCCTCTCAATCGCTAGCTACGAGTGCTAACCACTGCATTCCGGTTTATGACGTGCTGCCCGTTCCTGATGAAAAGGATAGGGTAATCATTGTTATGCCACTGCTTCAAGACTATTTACGACCTCCTTTTAATACTATTGGAGAGGCGGTGGAGTGTTTTCGGCAATTATTTGAGGTAGACCTTCGTATCGTTCCCTTATCCGCTCGCTGACTTTAAGTAGGGCCTTCATTTCATGCATAAGCACCGTGTTGCCCATCGGTAAGTCATGTCGCGAACGCTTGAGTGTTTGTCCTTCGATTTAGTCTCCTACAGTGATTGTTCATCCAGAAACATCATGATGGATCCAAGTAAACTCTACCTTGATGCATTTCACCCTGTCAGTCCTTTGATGAAGCGGGACTTCTCTGGATATGCGCGCTACAAAACTCGCATAGAACGACCCCCAAAATATATCTTCATTGACTTCGGTCTGTCACGTCGCTATGACACTTCTGTTACCAAGCCCATGGAAGTCCCGATATGGGGAGCTGACAAGGAAGTCCCGGAGTTTCAAAATTCCAACGCCCCTTGTGATCCTTTTCCTACTGATGTCTTCTACATCGGCAATACCATCAAGAAGGATTTTGTCGAGGTTTGTCCATAGCCGTACATTGTATGCCTGTGGCTAAACATGAATACAGTCCAAGCTCGGCTTTGACTTCATGCGACCTCTGATAACTGACATGGTTCAGAAGGACCCTTCAAAACGTCCCACTATGGATGAAGTCGTCCAGCGATTTGCTGCCATCAGAGCCAGCCTCAGCACCTGGAAGTTACGCTCTCGTATCATCAGCAAAGGAGAAAAGGCGTATCATAGTGTGACCCGTGGAACCTCTCACTGGATGCGACAAATCAGGTTCATCACGCGTGGCATCCCGGCTGTACCTACATCCTCATGAAGCCATGCCACATCCACTTCAATGGCATATACTTTACTACCTATGTCATGCTGGTGTGTTCTCGTGGTTGCGTGTCCGTTTCAACTGGTAGACCTCGTGATGAATGGCCTAAGGCACTGTTGGTGAGACATCCTTCACTACATAGTAGACAAAGCGATTCATCATAGTTGCGATTAATGCCCTCCAACTCGATGGTGCCATGATACTAGGTGAGTCGAAATTATATGCGAATGGGTGATACTGTCCGTGCCTTGGCTTTCTCCAGCCTCCATGCGCCCTCGATGAAAAGGCGTAAGCATCAAGAAAGTGAAACCAGTGCCTACAAAGGAAGTGAGAGACTGGACCTACAGTACTAACTTTACCGTCCCGGGAAATTCATTCAGTGTAATCATTACCTTTTTTTTCGCTCCCAATCGAAACCATTCCCGTAACGGCTGTGAAGCATTGAAGGCATGGTTTGGCATGATTTTCAGTGTCAAATTTAACATTAACATTATTTAAACTACCAGCTCTCCAATTGCATCGCAGCGCTGGGGTTTAAATGCCGGACATTCGCTGGGTGAAGTTATCTATGTGACCTGTTCACCGATATGGAAACAGTACTGTATCGCAAACGGAATGAACTCTCTGTACAATTATCGTACTTTCGAGTCAGATAATTCTACTGGATGTATGTGATCCCCCCTGACGTTGTACTTCTGGTCCTCTCACAAGTATTGTGCCTAAGGGATCCGGAGATGGGCAGGTGGCTGGGGTCATATGTCTATCAACAAAAAGCTAATTACTCCCACCATACTTATATCTACGTTAAGATTCTTGAGCACTTTTTCCCACTCGATTGTCGCAGCAGAAAATAAAAATGCAATAATAAATTTAGTATGAAAACAATACCTTCTTCCTCGAGATCGAGTACACGAGTACCTCACACTTGCCTGCTAACTTGAATGCTATGAAACGATTCTGGAATCTTCATCTGGGATGGTAAGAGGCAGTGAGTACGAAATTTGCGGTGCACATCAGATATCGATAGGACCTTTGATTGGTGGATCATTTTCTCGGGTCCCCTTCGCCATTTCTGGCAGATGAAGTTGTTGTATTTAACCCCTGTGTCGAGTATGGAAATTGCGTACGTACCAGTGGCCTCGCAGTTTCCGTCCATAACTCAGAGTATAACAGCAAACGGATCTACACTTTCAATGAGAGTGAGTTGATCGATTCTCGATCTGAAAAGTAAAGCCAACAACCTGAGCCAAGTACTTATTGAGCGCATTTTAAAAGACGTCCTTTGCAAATGGATGGCAAGGCCCTTCCGAGCTTTAGGATTCCGGGACCTCCTCGTCTCTTCATTAGCCCCGGGGTTCGTCTCTGATAGATCGTACTTCCAGGGAGAGCCCAAAAATGATGAAATAGTACTTTGGAAGACGTTGAATGCGCGTAAAATGTTTCGTAAGATCACTGTAGTCTCTTTTGAAGACGATATTCATGGGGTGAAAGGAGTCCGAACGGAGCCCGCTTGGATCGAACAGAACGGTTCTGTTCATACAACCTCTGTTGCGGTATGAGATTTGAATTGAACTGGTAAGCGGCACATCCGCCTCGAGTTGCAAGGCGATGTTAGTGCACGAACAAAAGCGCCTCGAAAGATGCTTTGAGCTCAAACAATTGATGGAACAGTCGATCGCCTCGCCAAAGCTGTCGAAGCACGGGTCAGCGTAGGCGCGAAGAAAAGTCGTAACCAGAACAATGACGTCGGTGCCGTCTTTCAAAGCATCAACTTCGTAAATTGGAACACATTGGTTCAAGGCATGCATCGACTCTGTACTGGAGAGGTAAAGTCCGATGCCCACTTCGTGCAGATGCCCTGATTTGCGAACATGCTCCAAAGTGCCATGCTTACCATCCGTGAGGCGAGTGGTATCCATGATTCGCGCGTACTTGAATCCTCATCGTGAAGCAGACGCAGAATCATGTGTGGAGTATGCCACTGCCATTCACTTGGCATCTTCGCATTCGGCCCAACTTTCTTTTCCGCATTTTTCCAGGATGGGACCTAGTTAGGTGCATATCCGAACGGATGTGGGACGTATCTTCTAGCTTTAATTGTTCATGGTGATCGCGCCATCGAATCTGCTAGCAGCTTGCTCCTGAAAGCAGGAAACACCTTCGTTCTTCGCAACGCGTTACGATCCTCTTGGCAAGTAGAGTAATTGTACCTGTCATAAAAAGGTTCACCGTTCGAGTTACCATACGAACGAGCTAGGGGGAAGGAAGCGGTGTAACTACCAACGAGCCTCCACCACTCCAAAAGACGTGATAAACAAGGACCCATACAATAACACGGCTGTCAAGGGTCGCGGGGTTAGAAGGATCGATCAGCGAGTCCCAGCCAAGAACGTTGGTGTCCCCGCTGCCAGCAGTATGGGAATTTTGGTCGGAAGCGGTATTGTCATTTGTTAGACTATACCTTGTTGGGCTCGGTTACTTGGTTCTCGACCAATCAGGGCTCTCCTGAGAATGCCTTCGGTGAGCGAGAGAGCAGTTGCTGAATCCCCGAGAAGCAATAATCTTGGTGAGGTATGTATGATAATGGTTGACTCCTTGTAGTGTACCCGGTGTACTCATAAAAATCCCGCCCTCATGGGCCTTTGCCTCTGAGGAAAAAAACTAGTCGGCTACACTTGTGGGAAGGTCTCCCAAAAATCCCTTTATTTACCTGCAGCGCTTCGAGCACGGGGGATGACCGCCAACTCCGAAATCGAAAGACAAGGATGCCCATCAAGAGCGAGGACAAGCACAGGCGATCGCCCACGTATTTAGGCCCTGCAAATAATAATCCCTCTCAATATCTACCCCGCTCATGAACGTAGCATGGCAAATCGTCGGCTTGCCATCACTCTGGTAAACCTTGGCTTTGCGGACTAGTTTGACCGTTCAATCTCCCCGTTGTCCTTGAGCGATTCAGACGCCCTCGCGATAGGGGAGGCCTTTCGAACTCCATGGTACTGTTGACGCGTTGCTCAAAATACCTCCAACGTGTAGGAGCCTCTGTGAGTGCAAGGACTTTTCCAAGACGACGCACTCCAGATACGCCGAGTTCGTGCATTATTTTCTTTCCGTCTACATTTCTGACTCGCCTGCGACAGACTAATGGAAGACCAAAAAGTTGCTGTACCTGAAGACGAAGGTGGGTTAAAAGTTTTCCCGTGCCTCGGTTATTGACTTCGTTGGTGAAGATTGAATCAGAGCTGATGGTAGGATCGCTGGACCGTGCCTCGGTTATTGACTTCGTTGGTGAAGATTGAATCAGAGCTGATGGTAGGATCGCTGGACCGTGCGTCAGTATCAACTCCCCGAGAAGAGGGGCACTCTCAGGCTGTCAGCGATATGTTTCGACAGCTCAGGGCGTTGCTCCAGACAAGGCAATCGACTTGGAAAGGACAATTGTGGAAGCTTGCAACACCTTCACCTTAAATGCCGACGCGTCAGCTGTCAACGCGTTAATGAATCATCTGGACACATGTGCGTTCTTGTCACCTTGAGGTTGTACGTTTCCTTACACGGCAGTAAGCTCGTCATCGGGG
>QFEL01000886.1:0-10533 GCA_003316195.1 Neoboletus brunneissimus | reverse complement strand
AGCATCATGGTCTTGATGGTAGCGAACCTGCCACCGAGATTCGAACCCAGCACAAGGTCGAAATGCATCGATGAGGATAAGCCACTGTTCGCCAACTGTCTCCAGAGGCGTTGACGCGGTCGGAGGTGGCAAACGGTCTTGGAAGCCACGAAGCGAAAAAATATTGAGAGCGTCGTCTTGTTGCTGCGTTATCTGGACTCGAGCGCATGTCACGAGGAAGTATGTGTTTGGTTTCGGAGTGATGAACAGATGCCTCGTGGTCCTCTGTATATTTGAGAACGTGACACCCGACGTCACGGTCGATGTGAGTGCCTTATTCCCAAGAAGCCGCTGTCTATGCAGCACACTCAACTCTGTAGTGACTGAGTTGTGAATACCTTACGGATAGATGTTGAGAGAGCGAGGATTGGGACCGTTTTTGTAACGCGCATCTCTACTGCCGTGGCGAGCCTAATTGTGGACGGGCTTATCAGGATCCATATTGACGTTGCAAGGTGACACGAAATCAATGAACGCATGATCAATGTTCATATGGTTGCAATTAAGAGTAGTGTCTACATGTATCGCATTAAGTCATCTCGACTAATGTGTCCCGTCGTGCGCACCGGAACGAATACACAGCATCCATGCAGGTAACCTGATCGCAACAGTAGCATCACCTGATCCTTGCTGATGCTGATCCACTGTGAATCCAACAAATGTAAGCTAAAGGAAATCGTGCGCACCATTACATGGACCCTCGCGGCCGAGGGTTCAGATGGATTATTCTCCTGTTCCACCAAGTAGGACATGAGCAATCGTGACCAGTTCTACCCCTACCAGACAAACACGCACTGGGTCGGCTTCCTTTGGATGCGCAGGACCTTGTCCCCTAGGTGATGTGTTTTTGTTCGGATGGCTGAGAACAGCAGCCTTGGTAGTTGATTTACGCTGTAGTGTCCATTGAATACCTGTATACAAACTCGAGGGACCCTGCGAACCTTTTCTTTTCCAGCCCATTTCGCGACTGTTCGCTAAGATAATATGTCGGACACGCCACATTCAATCGTCTATCGAGGAAGGATACCCACTCGTTTACGCTGACCTGCCGCCATCCACGAAGGTCCCTCGTCTGTGTTATCCACTCTCGGTGGTGAGTGGGAGGGAGATCGGCGGTTGGAAGGTTGGTGAGACTTTCTGGAACGTCGGTCAGGCTTGTGTGAAGTGGGATCCTCGTGTCTCTTCCTCCGTAGCCACTGTTTGAATGTCGAACGGCCCTGGCGTGACTCAGCAGGATCAACAGTTCCTATCTCATCCTCCTGGGGATGGTCGGAGGTTGGGGATGGTGGCTTCGGCAGCGTCAACATTGAAGCAAGACAAGAATGTAGTAATCACGAACCTCGTCAAAGTCAAACTGAGGAGGGGGCGTGCTCGATGGTACCTCAACCTATGCCATTGTGAGAACTCGCTTCGAGGGGGAAACGAAGAAACTGATACCTTGAGATCATCGCCATCTTCGTTGGACTCGGGTGGGCTGGATTTCGCAGGATCTTCCTATTGTACGATGCATAATGGGGTCAGTGTGGTTCCTTCAATGACGGAATGTCAAATTCCTACTGAATTGGAGTCGGGTGGTTTGTCGTCGTGGCCACCCGAGGTCAGAGGTTGCTCGCCTTGTTGTATTTCCTTGTGAGTAGATTCCTGCATGGATTGTCGGCATGGGAGATGCAGTATGGTTTATCTGACATGCAAGGATGCAGGCACAAACACGTACACGAAAAGGACCATATGAGTCGGGGAGAATCTTGGTGAGACCACGAATGTCAATTTTCCCGTCTTGTTGTCCAGTTACAATATAGCTACTGTCTGGTGAGACAGCGATTGACTGTAAGTATTTGCTGTCCTCAACGACAGAGCCAATCCGAGTCAGGGTTGATGCATCCAAGAACAAGATTGAATGCGGTGCGCAGGTAGCGATGAATTTGCCGTTCGCAGCTAGAGCAATAGAGAGGACACGATTCTTTACATCGTGGAGGATCGATGATTCGGCGAGCTGGGACCCAGTGGAGGCGTCGAAGGACCTGATTTTGTTGTCGCGGGATGTGGCAAGAATTTGCTGACCGCCACTTGACCATGCAAGTGGAGTACCCGGGCCCCGTTCGGGTATGGTAGTCTTGATAGTGAGGAGCTGGTCACCGTTGTGATTGCTAAAAATGCGGATCGAGCCTCCACTGCATGCAGTGGCGATGTGCTCGCCGTTCGGTGAGAACTTGATCCCGATGACGGATCTGTCGTGTTTGAGTGGGCCGACGAGTCTCTTCCCTGTCGATATGTTCCAAACACTCGCTTTCTTGCCTGCAGTTCCGATGGCAAATTTGGTCGAATCGGGGGAAACATCGACCGCCCACACCACATTTGTGCCCTCCACGTCGATGACCTTTTCACGGATCTCTGCATCCCACACGCTTGCCCCCTTGTCGGTCCCGCACACTATCCAAGTGTGATCTTTCGACACAGAAATGGCGTACAGCTCTTCTCTCATTTGCTTCTCCACCTCTTGACCGTCTGCAAGTCGCCATCGAAGAATTATACCCCTGCTCCCGCCCAAAACGTGCTTTCCATCGGAATGAAAAACAACTGTCCACACATAGCCAGAGAGACTGGTGTCAAGTACCATCGTTTGGTCTTACTCAGTTGTCAGCATTGCTCGATCACTCCTCGGAGCTGCTACGCACCTGTATTCGTTGACGCCATCCTCAACAATAGTGCGTAGTCGTTGGAGTCAAAATGTCAAGGAACAAGGAGTTTCGGTTCCCTTGTTGCTGCATAAAGATATATCCACTGGGGCTGTTCTCGCAGGTGCCTTGTGCCTTTGGCGCTTATTCTCACTCAGGTTCAGCCAAGCGACCTTTCCCCACAAATCTCCAGATCCACGTCGATCCCCTTCCCTCCAAGACCGTTTGACATGGCGTCAACCCAATCCTCCTCGCCCCTGCCATCTGTATCTTCGTCCTTGGTATTCCAATACCTCTCCGGCATATCCGAGTCACTCCTTCTGGCATATTCGTGCATGCTTTATGAGTAGACGTTGGGGGGGTGAGGAATGACAACCATTTTTATAACGCGCACCCCTGCTGTTTCTCGATGCATTTCCAAGGGTTTACACCGATGATGGCGCTACAGCCGAAGATGATGAGGATGGGCCCAACCATGTCTGATCTCTTCTGTGCGTTGCCTAGATCGTCAAACAACGCGAAGGTATCTTGCAACATAGCGGTGACGCTCGTATTGCCTCAACTTTGGGGTGCGAACGAAGGAGCGTCTCGAATAAATGATCGACGAATATTTCAAGGGACACATGGCTGATCGAACACGTCGGGTCGTCTCAACATGGTATTCTCGAAACGTCGTGTGCGTGGATGAGAGAGAAGGACAGTTTGTGAATGTACCTCCTTGTTATCGGGATCGTCACCAGATCGCCGGGACAACATCAGGAGTTCGTTGATGTGGTTTGGTGACTTGCACTCAGTAGTAGTTGGATCCATGATGAACAAGGAAACCGTCGAAGCAGGAGGGACGCGACGGCCTAACATGAACGTCCACGTCCTAGTTGTCATTCTTGCGACAGATCTAATTAATCAATCAATATCCTAGCGAGCTCGATCATGGATGGGATTTGTTAGGGCTTGTAGTGATATTGTGAGGTGACACAAACTTAAGAAGCTATGTCTACATACTCCTGATGCAGCGTGGTATCCACATACGTATGTCGCATGGAATTACCTGGATCAATTGTGTGTACCTGAGCGAAAACACAACATCCACGTGGGAAACGTGATCGAAAGGGTAGAGTAGCGTGCTCTTTGCTAATGTTGATCCACTATAGGTTTAACGACGTAGGCGAAAGGAAAGTAATGCGCACCGTTAGTTGGATACCCGCGGCCGATGGTTCAGATGGATCTTCCTCTTGCTCCGCCTAACAGGACATGAACCTCGTGATGAGGACCACCATCGCCAGAAAAAGACAAACTGGGTCTGCTTCACTTGCATCCGCAGCACATTGTCCGCTACAGGAAGTGTCATTGTTGAGATGAGTAGGAACAGTGGCCTTGGCAGGCGATTTACACTGTAGTGTCTAATGAGTCCCTGCATACAAACTCGAGGCAGATCTCATGAACCTTTTCGTTCCAAGCCCACTTCGCGACTGTTCGCTAAGATGATGTGTTGGACGTGTCACATTCGGTCGCCTGCAAAAGAAGGGCACTCACTCGCTTACGCTGACCTGCAGCCATCCATGAAGGTCCCTGGGCTGTGTCAGCCACTCTTGCTGGTGAGCGGGAAGGAGATCGACGATTGGTAGGTTGGCGACACTTCCTGGAACTTCGGTCAGACTTCCGTGAAGTGGGCTCTTTGTGGTTCTTCCTCTGTAGCCACTGTTTGAATGTCGAACGGCTCTGGCGTGACTCAGCAGTATTAACAGTTCCCCCGAGACAACCATCTGGAGTGGAGGTTGCTCGTACGCGATCTGACAACTGGGATACGACATAGGGAGGCGCTGTCTCATCCTCCTGGAGATGGTTGGCCCGGGAGGAAGTTGGGGATGGTGGCTCAAGCAGCGTCAACACGGAAGCAAGATAAGAATGTAGTGGTCACCTACCTCGTCAAAATCGAACTGAGCAGGTGTACTCGACGGCACCTCAGTCTAGTATGCCATTGTGAGAACTCGCTTCGAGGGGAAAACAAAGTAACTGATACCTCAAGGAGATCGTCGCCAACTTTGGCGTGTCCTTCCGAGTCGGACTCGGGTGGGCTGGATTCTACAGGATCCTCCTGTTATATATACATGATCGGGTCAGCACTGCTCTTTCGGTGACGAAATGACAAACTCCTACTAGTACTGGGTTCGAGTTGGGTGGTTTGTTGTCATGGCTACCCGAGGTTAAAGGCTGCTCATCCTGTTGTATTTCCTCGTGAGTAGATGCCTACATGGCTTGTCAGCATGGAAAATGGAGTGGGCTTATCTGACATGCAAGGACTATGAAAGCGCAAATACTTACATGGAAAGGACCATACGAGTCAGGGATAATCTTGCTAAGATAACGGATGACAATTTTCCCATCATGTCGTCCAATTGCGATATAGCTGCTATCTGGGGAGACGGCAATTGACTGTATGTATTCACTGTCCTCCGAAGTGGTGGAGCCAATCCGAGCCAATGTCGATGTGTCCAGGAAGGAGATTGAATCCCTGGCGATAACAGCGATGAATTTGTCATTGGCAGCTAGAGCAATAGAGCGGGCGTCATTATTCTTGCCGTCATAGAGAATCAAAGATTCGGCGAGCTGGGACCCAGTAGAGACGTTGAAAGACCTGATTTTGTTGTCATGGCATATGGCAAAAAGCTGACCTGACCATGCAAGGGGAGTGCATGGTCCCGAGTCGCGTGCTGTGGTCCTGATAATGATGAGCTCGTCACCGTTGCGACTGTCGAAGATGTGGATCGAGCCTGCATCATAGCGTGTGGTGGCAATTTGGTCACCAGGTGGCGAGAATTTGATCCCGGTGACCCAACTGTAGTGTTCAAGTGGGCCGACAAGTCTCTTCCCGCTTGTGGTGCTCCAGATATTCACTCTTGTGTCACCTCCACCAGTCCCAGTGGCAAACCTGGCCGAATCAGGAGAGACATCGACTGCAAACACCCTGTTTCTGCCCTCCACATCGACGACTTTTTCGTGCATCTTCCCGTCCCACACGCTCGCCCCCTTGGAAGTCCCACACACCATCCACTTGTGATCCTTTGACACAGCGATGGCGTACAGCTCTTGTCCTGTTTGCTTCCCCACCTCTTGACCGTCTGCAAGTCGCCATCGTCGAATTCCATCCCTGCTCCCGCCCAAAACATGCTTTCCGTCAGGGTGGAAAGCGACTGCGTGTACAAAGCTAGAGCCACCGGTGTCAAGTACCACCGTTTGGTCTTACTGAATTGTCAGTTTTGCTCTATCGCTCCTCGGAGCTGCCACGCACCGGTATTTGTCGAAGACATCCTCACCAATGGTACACAATCGTCTGTCGAGATGTCAAAGAACAAGATGTTTTGGTTTACTCGTGGTGCGCAGAGTTGCTCGATAAACACGTTTCCTTATTCTCAAATTCTTAATATGGTCTGTTCAAGCAGGTACCTCGTGTCATTAGCGCTTGTTCTCACTTGCTCGTTGCGATGATAAGGTAAGCAATAGACATTCAAGTTAGTGAAACCTTTCGTCTTCTCCTAAGGGAGTCTGCGATTGCTCGTCACGTCTACGCTATGTGACTCTATTCACAATCGACCAATTCGCGTTAACCTCCTTGTGTTAGAGCCAGGCTTATGGATCGTTGTGCCTTTTTTATCTTTTTCTGATCTGATCGCGCCATGGTGTGCTGGGACTGGAGGCTGAGGAATACGGAGTGTCCACAGGGACTTCGTCCACTACTAGGGGAATGATCTTTCCAACAGTGCTGCGAGCGTGTATGGTGGATTCCAAGACTTCATGCTTGGACAGGCGTTACGCTTCCATCGCCACTGTCAAGACAGTCGACAAGATCATGGGAAAACCCCTACACGGAGTCGGGCGGCACCACCCTCGAGTTGGACAAACAGCCGGTAACGTCTCACCTCCACTCTCACCATCCACCTCTTCCCATCGTACCCTCGCATCCAGGGCCTCTCTGCACCCGTACTCTTCAAGAATCTGTGCACCGTAGTCCCGTCAATATCCAGATCAGGCCGATCTCCACTCCCCCGGGACGGTTCGACACCGTGTCTCTTCCTTGCCTCTGCCATCCGTGTCTTCATCTTCGGTACTCCTCCCACCTAGGATGTCTCCTTTCCCCCATATCCTCCCTCGACTTTCAACCCCGCCTGCGATATCATGGCCCCAAACTCCAACCAACGTTGTATGTCTGTCGCCGGAAACGCACGTCCTTGTGCACTCTCAGTCCCGCGCTCGGGCGCGGTTGGCGGGTGTAGATAACTCTTCCTCTTTTCACTCACTCTGTGTCCTTGTTCTCGCGGACCGATGCCGCACTTGCAATGTGTCCATTCTGGCCGCGACGGCGCTCGCCAAACGACATGTTTAATTGTAATAAACCTAGTATTCTCCTTTATTCCTCGCAGCATTATCTTACACTCTTGTTTCCTATCCTCGTCGACTTGGACCGCTTACTCTTTCCTGTCTCTTACTCTTTCCCACTCTTTCTTTTTCAGTTGCTTCCTGACCTGGCGAGTTTTTAGCATCATTTTGGGACTTACTCGATTGCTTGCCTTGATTATCATTGGTACGACGAGGAGTCCACTTGTATCATCACCATGGTCTTCCTAGCACGAAAAAGGGGCTATTTGGGCTGTAAACCCACCCGTCGTCGAGGCCGACTCAAGACGAAGTCTAGAAAAGTCAGTCAAATCCCCAAGAGAAGATATACGTGCCATTTCAGGCAGACAACCGTCTCGATGTCCTTGGGTAAGCGGAGCAACTCTTTGGGATATAAGGTTATTTTGATCTAGCCAACCACTGCGAACGGCGATGATCATGGCTACGACGGACGACGAAACAGGGACGAGACGCCATGCCACCTTGAATGTAGTCCATTGACATTGAGCTCCTTGGAATGCCTTACTACAGGCCGTAATCTCTAGTGCAGGTAACCCGGTGACAAGACGACTTTCTCAACGTCTGTTCACCTCGTGATTTCCAAGACAGTTCGCCAACTTCGAGACCCCGACGCGCCTCCTCGGGAATGTCAACGCTGTTCCTCAACGATCTGGCCAAAAATGCCCATCTTGACCGTCGATACCCGTTTCAAATATGAGACAGAATCGATGTACGTCGTTAACCTGGCTCGGTTTATCGATCACAGTCGCATGTCTCTTAACACAGCTGTACATACTTTGCGCCGCCGATGTCTGATTCTCTCCTGGCTGTCGTCCCATTCGTGAAACGAGGCGGCTAAACATGGTGTTCTCAAAACGTCGTGTACGATGGACGGGAGAGTAAGTTAGTTTATGAACGTACCTCCTTGTTATCGGTATTGTCACCAAGGAGCCGGGACATCGCGAGTTCGTCGATGCGGATAGTGTGCAACATCAACGGTGTACTCGAACACCCACGTGTAGCTTGGAATCCCTCTTTGCAAGGACTTTGACATTCGCACTAGGTAGTACTCTGATCCGTGATGAACAAGGAAAACGTCGAAGCAGGAGGAACGCGACGGCCTAACCGTTTCGTCCTCATCCTAATTGACATTCCGATTTAGGTTTTCAACAGCTCTGATCAGACTCGGTGTCCTCCAACCCAACCGCCCGTGTGTGTATAGACTTCATCAATGACCGTTGAGGAATATCCTGACGGGCTCGACCACAGACAGGCTAATTAGCATTTACAGTGATGTTGCGAGGCGACACGAACTCAAAGAACGATGTCCACATACTCCCGATTCAGTATCGTGTTTACATGTGCATTCGATCACATGGGTCAATGCGTCTCATCGTGTGTACCTGAGCGGAAACACAACATCCACGCAGGGAACGTGATCGAAAGGGTAGCGTTGCCTGTTTCTTGGTGATGCTGATTCACTATAAGTAAAATAATTTAGGCTGAAGTAAAGTAGTGCGCACCGTCAGGTGGACCGTCCCGGCTGAGGGTTGAGATGGATCGTTTGCTTGTTGCGCCTGATGGGACGAGCAATCATGACGAGGTCGGCCGTCACTAGAAAAAAAAACATACTAGGTCCGCTTCCCTTGCATTCGCACCATGTTGTCCATTGTGGGAAGTATTGCTATTGGGGCGGGTGGAAACAGTGACCTTGGCGGGTGATTTACGCTGTAGTGTCTAGTGAGTCCGTGCATACAAACTCGAAGCAGACCTCACGAACCTTTTCATTGCCAGCCCATTTCGCGACTGTACGCTAAGACGATAGGTTAGACATGCTACATTCCATCGTTTATCAAGGAAGGGCACTCACTCGCTTACGCTGACCCGCCGCCATCCACGAAGGTCCCTCATCTGTGTCATCGACTCTTGGTGGTGCGTGGGAATGAGATCGATGATCGGCAGGCTGGCGAGACTTTCCGGAACCTTGATCGGGCTTATGCGAAATGGGATCCTTCCTCTGTAGCCATCGTTTGAATGTCGGATAGCTCTGGCGTGACTCTGGAGTGGAGGTCACTCGTACACCATGTGGCGACTGTGATGCGGTATGGGGAGGCGGCACCTCATCCTCCCGGTGATGGTCAGAGGAGGTCGGGGATGGTGGCTTCAGCGGTGTCAACATGGAATCAAGATAAGAAGGCAGTGATCACGAACCTCGTCAAAGTCGAATTGAGGAGCGGGCATACTTGATGGTACCTCGACCTATGCCATTTTGAGAACTCGCTTCTCGGAGGAAATGAATAAACTGATACCTCGAGGAGATTATCGCCATCTTCATTGTGTCCTTCGGACTCGGGTGGGCTGGATATCACAGGATTTTCCTGTTGTACATGCACGATACGGTCAGCACAGCCCTTTCGGTGACGAAATGACAAACTTCTACCAAATCCGAGTCGGATGATTTGTTGTCATGGTCACCCAAGGTTAAAGGCTGCTCGTCTGGTTGTATCTCCTCACGAGTAGGTGCCTACATAGTTTGTCAGTATAGAAGTTGTAATAGGGCTTAATTGAGATGCCAGGATTATGGCGCCAAAAACACTTACATGGAAAGGACCATACGAGTTCGGGAGAATGTTGTTAAGATCACGTATGATGATTTTCCCGTCATGTCGTCCAATCACAATATAGCTGCTGTCAGGGGAGACAGCAATTGACTGTATGTCCTTACCATCTCCAGTGATGGAACCAATCTGAGTCAGTGTTGATGTGTTCAGGAAGAAGATAGAATGCTTTGCGACGGCGGCGATGAATTTGCCATTGGCGGCTAGAGCGATAGAAGGGACCTGGTCGCCGCCCCTATGGAGGATCGATGATTCGGTGAGCTGGGACCCAGTGGAGGCGTTGAAAGACCTGATTTTGTTGTCATGGGATACGGCAAAGATTTGCTGACCTGACCATATAAGCGGAGTGCATGGGCCCCGTTCGGGTATGGTAGTCTTGATAGTGATGAGCTCGGAGCCATTGCGACTGTCGAAAATGTGGATCGAGCCATGGTAGCAGGCAGTGGCGAGATGCTCCCCTTTCGGCGAGAATTTGATTCCTGTGACGATACCATCATGTTCGAGTGGGCCGACAAGTCTCTTTCCGCTTGTCATGCTCCACACGCTCGCTTGGTTGTCGCGCATTCCAGTCCCGGTGGCGAACCTGGTCGAATCAGGGGAGATGTCGACAGAATACACCGCGTGTGTGCCCTCCACGTCGAGGACCTTTTCATCCATCTCTGCATCCCACACACTTGCCCCCCCTTCTTGAGTACCACACACCATCCACTTGTGATCCTTCGACACAGCAATAGCATTCAACTCTGCCAATGGTTGCTTTCCGACCTCTCGACCGTCTGCAAGTCGCCATCGTCGAATTCCATCCTCGT
>QFEL01000868.1:0-14409 GCA_003316195.1 Neoboletus brunneissimus | reverse complement strand
GCGTTCCATGTCAGCGCTGCTGGAGCTGGAGCTGGAACAGGGGACGCCAATGGCGCCCTGGCAAAGACGGACGGTCTGCGGGACGTGACGCGCCCCGGGTTACATTCGTTCGTGTTGCTGGACGCACAGCGAAGCGATGGGCTCAGTGGGGGAAGCGGGAAAACGATCGATTGGGCACGTGCACGAGCACTGGTGGATGCGGGTGAACTGGATCGCGGCAGGGTGGTGCCCGTGGACGGGCGTGGTGACGAACACGGGCACGAGCAAGCGGCCAAGACCGAAACCGAAACAGAAGACGAAACCAATGACGAAATCGAACACGGTGATGAAAACGTAGAAAAGGGCGAGGATGGGCGTAAAGTTAATCTTGATCTCGATATCCCACGTCATGCGCGTATGCCGCTCATGCTCGCGGGTGGGCTGAAGCCATCGAACGTGGCCGAGGCGATCGCGCGAGTGAAGCCGTGGGCGGTAGACGTGAGCGGAGGCGTCGAGCGGGAGGACGGAATAGGAAAAGATGCGGAAAAGGTGAAGGCGTTCATACGGGCCGTCAAGGCGCCTGCGTCTGCTGTCGCAGGGGTGAATTGAACAGGCAGTGTATGTAATAGAGATCAGGTCAGTATGAAAGAGATGTACGATATCTTTGGTGTAACTAGGGCGTGTGTTTTCTCGAAGCTCTCTGTGGATTAACTTTAATTGATTTAATTAATCTTTTCTATGGGACTACGCCAACAAGCCAGCTGTCCCGGAATCTCACAAGGTTCTGGGGTATCGCAGCGGTGTCTTGTGCTTGCACGTTGTACCTTCATCCGCCGTACTATGAATGCGGTCTTCAGAGTCAATTTCTGAGTAGAAGTGGAACACTTTCAAACATCATGGTGTCCAGGGTCAGTAACATGTTTCACAAAAATGACTGTTGACCTTTTCACAGGCGAGTGATGCTTGACTTGCGTTGCAGGGTTAAAGTTTCACGTCGAAATGGAACGGATAGCATCTGTGCGCCAGGGTTCACCCTCAAAGTCACCAGCTCGATCCATGGGGGTGGGCATGTGGACACCCTGTGCGAAGCGGGGCGTCACATATGTGGAAAACACGGTGCGCCCCCCGGCCACTAAACCTGACACGCACGATTCGCCCGACTTCTGGACCTGAAAAAACGCCGCTGACCCGAAATCTTTCAGTAGGCTGGGTCGAGACCTCGCCACGGGCGCGGTCTCTGTTTCAATCCCGTTTCTTCCCCTGGTCGTAACCAAGCGTGAGTCTGGGATACTGGCGTCCTCAGCTCTCTATCGCACTGCTTTCGATTTGGTGCTGGCCCGCCTCCCCGTTTCTTCTTTTAATCGTCGGCGCTCGCGATCACCACTATTCGCTCACGACCTCTCGAAGCTGCAACACCCGTCGTTACCCGACGATGATGGACATGGATTCCCGTTTCCACGTACCATTCCACTGTGCTCAGCTCGCGCCAGTGCATATCGCGGGCTGGGATTACACCTCGGTGCCTGAACTTGTCGTACGTGGTCTGACGTCCTCTCCCCCGTCTTCGCCTTAACCTCGATTACCCATCGACGTTGGTCCTCTCGTATCTCGCCTCTGCTGTCCCCTATCTACTGCCCACGGGACAGGTCCTCCCCGAGATCGTGCCACAGGAAGATGCACAAGCCCTCTGCGACATCATTACCCGTCTCCACAATGCATCTAGCCCTTCTGAAGTCGGGCGATGTCTTCGTGAGCTTGCGCTCACCTGGGAGGACTACTATCTCCCCAAGTTCCCAGTCCCTTTCTTTCAGGTCAGGGTCGCAGACGTTCGTGCCGCTGGGGGCTCACTCAGTACCGCGTTGGATCTGTATAACGAGGTGCGTGGTGTGTGGGCGTAGGCGGGGCTGGATGTGTGATGTGTCGTTTGGGGCGGCCGTGATGTCGCCGAATAGGTGCTTCTCTCGATCGATCCCGGTCCGCAGAGCGCAACGTTTGCCGAGTTTGTCTGCAAGTTGCGGAGCCAGGCCGAGGGGGACACAGAAAGGCAGGGTGAGCGTTCGCACAAGGTCTGGACTCTTCTATAGATCGCACACTGACCATGTCGTGCTTTCTCTTACGCGTGTGCTATACACCCTGCCTCCTTGTTTCTCCATCTAGCGCTGAAAAGTAACAATCTGCACTTCTTCCAGCGTTGGAAACACGCTCGCGCGTTCGCTAATCCGTTCTCGTGGCCAATGCTTCCCCCTGCTGCACCGGATATTCTCAGTGCTTGGCGGACGTCCAGGTATCAGAGACAGTTGCTCAACTATAGCTGGCTGCAGGCCATACATCTCGATCAGGACTGTGAGCTCACGATCCAGGTATGTCAGCGCTAGCGTTCGTCGTCTCTTGCGACACACGGGTGACACGTTGCTCGTAGTCTGTTGATGCATTGACGCGATATGGATTTATCCCTTCTCTCGTCCAGTGTGCAACCGGGAGCGAAGTGAAGGATCCAGATGCGATCGTGAACATCTTGCGCGATCTCGGTGAGGCATGTACCCTACCATTGACCCCTATGGATGACTGTTGACTGATATGCTCACCTCTGTCCGTCCATCCACTGTTGTGAAATGGAACTGGAAACGGACTCTAGGCATACGCATCAGTCCTGCAACTTAGCGATCGCGTCGAGCAGCTGACGACTGAGCGCATCAAGGCGATCCATGGTAAGCTGATGCGCTCGTCCAAGATCCAGATCGTCGAAAGGGGCGATCGCACTGGCGCAGTGCACTATGTCAACGCAGGCCTTACGCGGCAAACCACTCAAAAGTCGGCCGTGGTACGGAGCCACCAATATAACCTCGCGTTTTGTCCTACCGAGTTGGTAGATCAGCAGTTGGATTACATTTGCAAGATGGGGAGGGTATGTGTTGACTCGTTCTCTTCTGGACGTGCTTATCGATGCATCCCTAGCAATACATTGCGCGATGGCGGAATCCGTTTGCGACGGCGGCGTGGATCCACGTGACCTTTACGCGCTGTCATCCTTTCGATGTGAGTGTCTTGTCGTTCTCGGCGCCATCTCGTCTTGTCGTCTCATTCCCTATCGCTCACGCACTAGGATGGAAACGGAAGGATGGCCAGGCTGCTATCATCCATTCCCCTCATGCGCCACGGCTTCCCGCCAGTGTGTATCTTGCCCATGTGGCGAGGCGTGTATTACGAGAGCATGAACACGGTGAGCGTACATCGGTTTGAAGCTGGTGACCCTGTTGACCCACGTCCTCGTCGCCGCGTACTCTCTCTCTCTCTCGTCTCGAAACAGGCCTGGGAAGGCGACTACCAACCTCTGATAAACTGCATCGTTGAAAGCATCAAAACGTCCCTGACGGATGTCGAGCGCATCATGGCGTGAATCGCCCTCCCGAGTTCTGACACGTTTCCTATCTTGATTTTCCCGTCTCTCCGTTCCCGCCCGTGTTTTGCACATGAGCCCACGATTCTTGCCTCTCTCTCTCCACGAACGATGATGGGTGATTCCGTGTATGTACTATTGGATCATAGAGCTTCTTTGGTCGTTACCACGATGGCGTGCTTACTACTGGTTTCATGTTACCCCATGTATCCAAACGATGTATTCACATTCGATTCCGTCCGACTTGAATGCACGAGTTGATCCCCAGGCTAAACCGGGTGACCTCATACTTGGTAAACAGATTCAACGAGTCGTTGAATGTGGAGAGCCTGGGCCTTGGTTGAATCCGGCACATGGGCAATACAAGGTCAGCGGTGAAATCGAGGGCCCGAGGAACGGGTGCGTTTTTGAAAGCGGCGGCACATGAGAGTCACGGTTTCAAAGGTCAATGGGGACGTGGATTCAATCTCCGAACGATATGGCTAACAGACATTCCGTCCGGGTATACATTCATGTTTGATGTATTTCGTTCTGCGTTCTTTTCGTCGAGATGCAGCAAGAATCAGCGTCGCCAGAATCATGCGGTGACACGCGTGCCGCGAGGCTGCCGAAGCGGACTCTGAATGCGTTCGCTATAAACGGTCCCAAGCCGAGCGGGGCTTGAATATCCGACTTCGGCACGTTTTCACGGTTCGTCTGATACCTGCCATCGAGGACGAAGCCTTGAGCGAGAGACGGTCTGGGGGGTGGTCCAAGCCCAGCTCGAGTGATTGCAGCTGGGGCCGGTGGTGCCGACGGACCTGGCCAGTGTATCCACCACAAACATCTCTGCATCCTTCCAAGCACTTGAGCACGCATCAATTACAACAACCAACCACACATCACGAAGACACATAGGTTGAGCGAATCAAGGTCTAGTAGGACAAGGTATATTTACATTCCGTTCCACCTCACCACCCCTCCACCTCTCCATTCACCATATAGTCCATGGTACGTCGATTTTCGGCGTCAGCTCAGGTAACGAGTGCTGTATCGATCATTCAGCGTTTTCCATTTCCAACATGTGCCCTCGCGAGCTCCCGTTCGAGCTCGTCGCTCGGGTCGTCCATGACAGGCGTCGGCGGCCTGTGTGCTGGCACGGTGTAACCAGACGTCGCCCCAGGGACGTCACCGTATTCGCGCACGGGCGAGCTGATTATCTCATCCCGGGACGGAATCGGAAGACTTGGGGTCGTACGTGATGTGAGAACAGAATGGGGGAAAAGGCCAGCGTCACGAGGGAACGACCGGGCGACGAGAAACTCACCTGTCCTGTCTACGGATCTGTCCCGTCGCTCTCGCCTGTGCGCGTACCTCTTTTCGGAACGAGCTCACTTCTTCGACGATCAACTTCTTCATACCCTCGATCGAGTCTTCCTCTTCGAACGAAAAGTCGAATTTCTGCATCACACGGCATCCGAGGGAGAAATGAAGATGAGAACGAGAACGATAAGATTAGACAGACGTCTGCGCAAGCGAGGAATGAAGGGAAATGTACCGTTTCGCAGACTGGTTCGTCGGCCGGATCGTGCCATACTTGTAGGTATGGATGGTTCAGCGCTTGCTCGCAGCTTACCCGTTTGGCGGGGTCAAAGCACAGCATCTGGGAGAGGAGATCGATAGCGAGCGGGTTAGCGTGGGGGTACAGGGTTGCGAATGGGACTCGGGGTTTGATGGGCAGCGACCGGATGTAATCTTGCGCCTAGACCAAAGGGTTACGGGTCAGCCTGTACGCATCATTTAGGTGCGATTGACGAACTCGGGGCGATCCAACCCGGCGAAGGGTGTCCTCGGATGGAGTACCAAGATAGTGCAAGATCTGGTTCAACTGATCGACGTAACTGCGGAAAATTGGGGTCACCACCTCTCCGTGCCGAGCCGAGACTTACTCTCTGCCTTTGTAGATCGGCTTTCCGCCTAGGAGTTCTGCGAGAATACAACCCACCGACCAGACATCGATGGCAGTGGTCTGGGCCCAGAATCAACAACACGAAAACAGGGTCTTTGGCACACACGCACGTAGTTGGCGAAACTCAACATGATCTCCGGAGCGCGGTACCATCGCGTAGCCACGTATTCCGTCATGAAACCCTGGTTTCCGGCTGACTTGGAAGTACCACTACCAGGCGTGTACCCACGTGCAAGACCAAAATCACAGATCTTGAGTTCGCAGTCAGCATTCACGAGGAGGTTTCCAGGCTTGAGATCCCGATGAAGCACGTTGGCAGAGTGGATATACTTTAAGCCGCAGAGTGTCTGGTATATGAACGACTGGAAGTGGGCGTCCGTGAGGGGTTGCCCTGAACGAATCTGATAGGCGCGCGTAAGCGATTGGGCGGAGGGCAATGGGGGTAGCGTTGCTTACGATTGCATGGAGATCTGCCTCCATGAGTTCCTCCTACAAAGTGGATGGATAACGTTGGTCATCAGCGGACGTAAGAGCCACCTATCACTGACATAGAGATACACTTCGTCAAAGTTGCCAGTGGGTTGGAAAACGATGTCCATATCATATAAGCAAGTTATCTGTCCGCTAGCGATCAGCGACCGCCCATTCAAGATCGCGCCAAGGACGGTATCCCGCTCACGTTCTTGTGTCCTCTAAAGTGGTGCAGCAGCCTCCACGTGCGCCATCAGCTGTACGGTTCCCGACCGCTTCGGTATGCCAAGACACATACCTGATCTCGCGAAGGCATCGTTTCGTCAAGATACGCTACAAAGGCGAGAGCATGAAAATACGTGCACGCAAAACGATCAAAAGGCTTGCCTTGGTGTTGATGTTGGTGATTTTTTTGATCGCGCACCCTTCACCTGATCTCCTGTGGCGCGCTGCAACGACGCAGCCATAGGCACCCTGACCGAGCTCCTTGACTAGCTCGTACTCGGCGTCGACGATGAAGGTCGAGTTGAGCGCGTTGAAACTATGTCTTTGAATCATCGTGGTCGTCAAGGATGAAGGAATGAGTGCAGGGGCCGGGACTACGACGTTGCAAGTTGCTGTACAGAGTTACATACATATCGATGGCACCAAACAGCAACACACACTGCCCCGAACTGGATTAACATCGCCACGGGCGATGGCACAAGGATAGGAAAACCAACTGCAGACTGGACAAGGACTCGTGTTGCTCGTGAGAATGGAGACGACACGTTCAGTTCACATTTTCATACATTCCAGGGTACGGGCACACGGATCAGGAAAGTCACTAGAACTTGGACGAACGACAAGCAGTAATACGTACTGTAGATGATCAACTGATATCAAGGGCACCACGGTCGGAACTCGCCAGGAACGGAACTTGGAACAACGCGAGGCGACCAATGTTACTGTAACAAGCGAGAGCCAGCTTACAGGGTTTTGCAAACGTGGAGAGCACGACATGGGTCTAGAAAACAGGCCTAATTCGTGTGGGCGTGCCTCTGCGCCTTGACCCAGGCGTCCACCTGACCCTTTTCAGTGTCCACCCCGTGTTCCGCCCTGAGGTGGCGACGAAGGTCGTAGGCACGCGTCAAGACATGTTCGCACACCTTGCTAGACGATGGTCCAGACGCATCTAGTGTCGCACTTGACGCCACCAGCGCGTCGATGTGCGGGTATGGGCAACGTATAGACGTCGCGTTCAGTAAGCGAACTGCATAAGCTTTACCAGTGATCGCCTCGATACCCATGGCGTCGTCTGCGTCGGTAGCGGATGACTCCTCTTCCAAAGTCGTGTCTGCAGGGACACTTCTCGACGAGTGCAGTTTAGCTAGATGGCGCTCGAGAAGATGTTTGTATCCAAAAGCGCTGTTGCAGTGCATGTGGGGGCACACATGGTTCCGTTGACCGAGATGGATGACATTATGGTGTGCTGTCAGCGCTTTTTTCTGCACAAAAATATTAATCACGGTATTGCGAGCACCTTCGAAGGAAAACATACTGATTTAAAGTCTTTACCACACCCCACGAAGTCACATTTCCAGTCACGTCCGAGTTCACCACCGCGTCTTCGTTTGCGAGGTCGAGAGCCCTCGACATCGGTTGTGGCTTCAGGTGCATCGGCCGTGTTAGCGTGGTAAAGGTGTGCTTCAGCTTCCTGCTGTTCGTGCAATTTCTGGTGGGCTCTGAGATTATGTTGGGATGCAAATGTACGCCCATTACACTCGGGGTGCATACACGTCGGAGGATGGTCATTCCGTATGTGTGCCCGCAAGGCCGTCCACGTGCCAAAATAAAGTGGATCCTTGTCAGGGCCAGGTAGACAATGAAGATGCGAGCAAGTGTATCGCTTGTCTGACGTGTAAATATGAATATAGGACCGCCTGAACTCGGACGTGCAATCCATACCGTCATGCGTCTTCACGTGACCTCGCAACTTTTGATTCGTTGCAAATGATTTTGTGCATCCTGGATGTGAACAGATATATGATTTTGTTCCTGGCGGGGAGTGTACTTCACAGATGTGAGCACGCAGCTGGTGGTGCTTGGAAAACACCTCATCGCAATCAACTTCTGCACACTACGTGATTCCATGAGATTGACAGAATAGGACGCGAAAAAAAAACACTGACAATATAAGATTTGTCCCCTCTATGAGAATTTTTGTGGACCGCAAGATGTTGAAACGTCCAGAAGCGTTTGGTACATTCCGCAGATTCCGTACACGCATATGGTCTCTCTGATTCAGGTAGATGGCTCCTGCTGTGCGCCTGTAAATGACTCTCCCGCAGGTAGGACCTTCCACACGAGTTACATGAATACGGACGCTATGGAGAGTATGAATGAGAAACTAGGGTAAAAGCCCAAATCACTACAGTCCTGACCTCGCCAGTATGTGACCGTTGGTGTTCCGCCAACCTCGATGGTTTCGAGTAGGATTTTGTACATTCGGGATATGTACACGGGTAACGTGATTTCTTGCTGACGTTGAGGGATACTTGAAGTGTTGTCTCGGTCGTGGGTGTCGTCGTGGCAGCTTCTGATGGCGCTGGACTGGACGAGAGCCGTAATACAAGGGGAGAATTTCTCCGTTTCCCGAGAACAGTCGTCCAAAGGGTCGCCGTCGTGTTCATCGCAAATCGCAAAAGAAATGGGTATTTGGGGGGTTATCACACTAGTACTATCTGGCCTAGTAAAAACGTTGCTTATGAAAACGACCTATATTATGTAATATTGGATTGGCTGCACACTCCGACTCTGTCTTTTGCTGTAGGACTTCCTTGAACTAGGATTACGATGATTGAGGCGATTGAAACTCCAAGATAAGCAGCGACGCCTTAGAGAAGGTACGCAGTCATATAATCCAGTGTTGATCGCTGGGGTAGAATGTGCCAGGCCCTGGATACGGGTTGAATAACTTCGGGCAGGATGCAAACACGAGTTGACCTCGCGTTGATACGTATGTCATCTTGCTGTGTCGATTCATGAGGCTTCTGCGATGGAAGCAGAAAGCACCCATGACAGCTGTATGAGTCAGCGAGGTTACTATAAGGTTTTGTGGACAGTAGAGTGAGGATAAGGTGACTAGTATTTAAGGTGAAGAGAGGTCGAATCTGGATATAGGGTGCGTAGTGCACCAATCTGAGTTTATGGCTTTACATTGTATATACCACTGACTGGTAGGACTTCTGGCACGACAGATATTTGTTAAATTCAGCAACTGACTTACTCGAATATCATACCCCGGCTGGATCAACGCACTGATATGGATTTCCAGGATCCGTGCTTCTCAGGTTCAACCATCCTCAATACACGTTTTTTGTGCGTTATCACTCACTGAAACTTCCTAAAGGAGTGTCAAACGAGGATTTGTGCATAACGTCATGGTACAGCTTCTCACTGACGAGGCAGGGCTGTTTCTCAATCCATCAAATGTCCGACATTGGGCGTATGTTGTTCATGAATTAAGCGGAGAACCCTCGTAAGCTGTGGCTCCAAGAATGTACCTTACTAAGCACTCGAGCGGAGTGGTCAGTATTGTGCCTATCGAGTCTTTAGCTCGGCCTTGCTCCCCTCGTCCTGAAACTACCGCAACCTGATATCCATACTTGAGGTGCTCCTACACCTTCCCACGTCGTCCATTTTAACGAGACTCAGTATATGGTTTATGACCAGGGCTTGATCCCTTCATCAAACTACGGAACCAACCTTGCAGCCACAACCCCGTCCATGGGCGGATCAGGGGGTAACTTTGTTTCTAACCTCAACACCGCTTCCTTCCCAGCACCCGATGTCACATCCTGCAGCGACCCATGCCCTCTGGACTCCCCTGGGTCCACCATTCTAGATTGTGCTGATGTTGATGGTGCCACGTCAAGCGACTATCATAATTTTATCGACGAAAATGATGTAGTAATCGCGTATGTTTTCCTAGAATTATGCTTTATTTCGCTTATCACGCATTCAATCAGGGTTATGGGACACACAGGAGCGGGCAGGAGTTCAGTGAGTTACTCGTCACTAAATTCTACACTCCATTAAGACTGCGACATTCATAGTTCGTGAACCAAGCGGCTGGGAGGGAGGAAGTTTTGATAGGCCACAACTTGATATCCAAGACACGAGCGATCCAGTCTGTCCGATGTTCCCACCCCGACGGTCATCGGAATATTGTCTTAGTGGATACACCCGGATTCGATACAGACCCTTCCGACACCCCGATTCTACAAATCATAGCTAATTGGCTGAAGACCACGTGAGTTTACCTGCGCAGAGCAAACTTTGACTGACTCCACAATCACAGGTACCAGAAGAATATCAAGCTTACGGGTCTTTTGTACCTCCAACGCATCTTGGATGTCAGAATGGCGAGAACCCCTCTCAGAAATCTGGCTGTATTCCAGGACCTGTGCGGTCACGACAGCTTGAATAACGTTGTCCTCGTCACAACGATGTGGGATGAGGTTGAAGACAATTCTGTTGGTTCCAAGAGGGAAGAGGAGCTTCTCTCGTCCCTCTGGAATGACATGATAGGGTTTGGCTCACACACTCATCGTTACGAAAGAACCCGCGAATCAGCTTGGGAGATTATCGATCTTTTGGACTTGAAGGGATCTCGTCAGAGGCCTACACTGCAAATTCAGCGGGAAATGGTTGACCACAACTTGCCGTTTCACGAAACGGCTGCGGCAAAAACCATGCTTCGTCCCCTTGTCCAACCTGTGGGAGATTTTAAAAAAGTATGGGTAAAGATGGGTAACAGGGTTCGTCGGAAACTTGGTCCAAAAGATTCTCCGGGTAGCCTTCGGTGGAATGTCACCGTCGGCAGTTCCTCCACGATTTGGTCTTATGAAAGTAGCTGGTCTCGTCACTCCGGAAATCGGTCCAGCGGAGCTAGGAGCACCTCTTCGAGTTGTAGTGTCGTTTGTCGCACAAATTGGTCCAGCCCAACTGAGGGCACCTCTTCTGGTTGTAATGCTGCTGGTCGCACAGATGCACTCTTGGCCACGATCACAGGTCTTAGGATTGCTCATCAAGTGGCGGACGTGGCCTCTATCCCGATGCTCCAAGGATCAATTGGAACGGTCTTGCATATAGCTCGAGTGATCCAGGTCCGTACCCTACTATTGACAATCGAGCATCGTTCCTAGTAGTTTCTCAGGGAATGGGCACACATCATGCGATCTCTCAACTAGTGGAAAATTCCGGGTGGCTGCTAGAGCAGATCACACAACACGCAGCGGAATTCCAGCTGTCCAGAGGTATGGAGAAAACACTGGGATCTTTTCAAGGGTATGTCATCTTGAATCATTGGAACAAAGGGATACGTGCATGATTACGACTGCTTTAGGGAGCTCGTCAATCTTCAAACGGTCGTGACGAAGATCAAGGAAAGAGACTCGCCAGCTCGCTTCTTCCTGCAAGATGCGGATATCCAAGCGATCATCGCGTGCACTACTTTAATCAAAGAGATCTGCGACAAGTTTGAAGTACGATCACCTTAAATACCTGGTCTTCCTCCTGCTGATGATATAGAACATGTTAAGCTTGCCATGGACGATAGTCAGGCTATTGCACGCCTCGAAGATCAACTGATGGCACTGCATAATAATGCAGCATTAGTGTGCCTATTTCCTAGAGTCACTGGAACATTTCCTGATCCTTGCAGCAGCGGCAATGCGAATGTCATCGGATGCAAGTCATTCGCGAAGAATCATGGGAAACGGACAGTGACACTCCGTGATCACTAGTGGCTCATAGGCTCCTGGGTCGTGAGCCCATACTCTTGAAATGTCAGAGGTGCTGGTCGCCTGAGCAACACGACTTCAATGCTACTTAAGGCTCGTAGTTTGCAGTGCAATTCTTCTAGCATAACACATAGCTTGTATTACAATATGTTCTGGCAATGTGGAGTCTCGTCATTCATGAGGTCTAGTTGACCGTATACAGTGGTACCCACTCTACAGCAACATCTCTAATGCTGTGTCCAACGTGATTCTTCGGATCGTTGCGTAACCTTGTCCAATTATTGTACCTTTTCAGACCTAGCATCTTTCTTCCCTCCTCGCACGCACTCAACCCCACCACGACCGCCTTTTTCCTGTTACCATCAGTCACCTTCCGAGTCACTGTATGTATAGACAGTTGACGCATTTATCTGCCTGACTTACAACCTCCCTCTCAGGTGTTTTAAGTGCCATATTCCCGCATTATTCACAAACCGATATTATCCAGCATCTCTTCTATCAGCCAGATCGCACAGTTTCGTCTACTCCGTGAGTACGCATTACCATTCTCCATCCTTCATTTATTCAGTTGATTCTGTAATATTCCTCATCTTATCCTCTCTTTTTAGCAACACACTTTTCCTTGTTCTCGAGTTGTCGCCCAGATTTTTCTCCTGTTTCGCCTGTGATCCTCTGCTCCTGCCCACCTCATCCCCATCCTTGTCTTGCATTTCCTCCAGCGTGCCCTCACCTCCATCATCTTGTCTTATCACCTCTGTTTGGTCCCATTTCTTTCTTTACCCTCGGGCTGTCACCCAGACCACTCCTGTGTTCCTGTGTTCCTGTGTTCCTGTGTTCCCCCCCTGTTCCTGTCCACTGCATCCCCTATTGTACCCCCACCCCGTACCTTTGAATTTTACCTCGCTTGATTTCGCATCCTATATCCCACCTCCTATCTTTGTATGCCATCCCCCATCCATCGCTCTCCGATCTCCTTGTGTTGTCTTTGTTTCTGCCACGTTCTGCTCTGTTTCCTGTGGGTTATATAACTTCTGCTCTATCATTGGTTTCTTATTTGATTAGCGCTGTCCCTAATGGTCCCATCTTGCCTGCACTCTCCTTATTTTGAACTGTATCTTCCACTTTATTCTGTGGCTGCCACATTCTGCTCTTGCCTGTTTGTCCTCTTTCAAGCCTATCCCTCCAGCTCTTCCATCCCTGTCATCAGATTCTACCATCTGCCCTGTCTGCCTCTACCTCTTGCCAGCTTGGCTTTTAATTTTCCCTGCATCTCAGTTGGTCTCAAAGGTTTCTCCTCCCCATCTTTGCCCAACTTGCTCTGATTACTGGATTTCTGCCCCATTTCATCACACCACCTTAATCAGCATTGCTCAACAAAAAGCTCTTCCTCTGCCCCTTGTCATTGGCCCAGCTGTATTGTATTCTAACTTCCCTTGTTTCATTGGCTGCCTGTCTACTGAAGTTCCAGTTGTCTTCATTCTTTTAACATAAGTTATATCTTACTGGAGCTTTCACACCTCACCATCTCTTCTACTCCCAGCCCTTCACCACAAGTTCCTGTTCCTCTACTTTGTCATCACCTCAATTTTGTCAACCCTCTACTCTCTCTTGTCCCATCATTATCTTGCTCATCCACATCTTTCCTTCTGTTCCATCTTTCTGGTCCACATCTTCTTACCCTTGTCTCCTTCACATTGCATTCTTTTGTGTTGTCCTCTTCACCTGCTTATCCATCCAATCACCCCACATCTTGCCACACCCATCCTGTTATTCTCCAATGAGCCAAAACAGCTCCAATAAAATCACTTTCCAAATCACAAGTATGGTTTCATTATTGGCCAGCATGTTTGTGAATGCTTACTGTTCACATAGTTTCTCAACTGTCCCTTTCAACCCCATTTCCAAAGGAAGATATCCATATCACTGTTGGAATTGGTGATGTAACCAAAACAACATGTTCTGGAGAACTATCAGATAAGGGCCTATTGGTAACATGGAATCATCCCTTCCTCTTGTGAGAATTACAGTGTGCTTCATGACTATGATTTTTTATTCTTTTTACCTTACAGCACTGCATCATCCTCCGCTGCCTGTATAACAGCCATATCCATATTTCCAAAGCTCACTCCTGAATGGAATAAACAACCACTGGGTAATCAAATTGTTACAAATGTGGCCAGCCTGTTGGGGTCTGACTATGGGTGTTACGTTTGTGCGTAACAGGTGACACAACTCATGTCTGCTAAGTCCTGGGTGGACTTTCCAAGAGCCTGGAGCTAGGTCTCCGAGGCGATACGGCGAGCGGGGGCGTTACTTCCTAGCGAAGGGATGGGGGAGGGCAAGCGAGCAGAGCAAGGCGAGTTTGGGGAGATGCGATCTCGGAACTTGTAGACACAAAGTAATGTGTAGATCAAAGTTACCGTACACAAGGAATCTACGTGCTATTTATAGTAAGAGTTCAAGGCCCGCTCGGTGGTAATAAGTATGGGGGAACTACGAGGTAGCATACGAGAGAATGCTACCGAGGAGGTATAGAGTCCGTGGCCAATGGAATAGCGATCAACCGGGAACAATAAGTAAAGAGAATTGGCACTGAGAGATGTCGTGGGAGAAGTAGAGGAAAAGGGTCCAGGCTTACGTCCTCACCACAGGGTCCGCACCAAAAGCTTTCGTGAAGGTGGTGTTCCACACTGCCTCGTCTCCGAGCGTCATCAGCACATCTTCCCACTCGTCAGTCTCCGTGATCGTGGGAAGGGATGTCCCTCGATTGGTCATGTGGGTTATACTCGTAACATTACCTCCGGTGTAGCTCTGAAGTTCCATTTCAG
>QFEL01000866.1:0-13469 GCA_003316195.1 Neoboletus brunneissimus | reverse complement strand
AGGGCACGGAGTGGAGGGAAACGGAGCCAGTACTCGGAGATGAAAGGCGGAGATGAATGAGGCACTGCCCAGGGCGGAGGGGAAGGGTTCGAAATAGAACCTGGGCGAGGCTATGTGGTTTTAGGGTTTAAGGTGAATAGGCACCGACAGAGACCGGTGATGAGTCACGGTAAGATGAGTCACGGTAAGTGTTACAACTCGTCCTAGCCCCTATCCTTTTTCGGCTCAAGCCCCTGTCTCACACCTGTGAGAACCATCCATACACCTGTACCCCGCCCCTCGTCCTCGTCCATCCTCGCCTAGGAAACTGTCATCGTTCCTGACGTGAACCCCTCGCTTGGTCCTGCAACTAGACATCACTCGGACTCACCATCTTCCGCCCTCGTCCCACCCCGAGTTACCTCCTCCGTCCCACCCTCCGCCATAGACCCGTTCCCGTGCTTATCCAGGAACGCCCTTCCCCCCGTCACCTTAGACCTTCTCCGGTCACATCTGGGGATCTTCCCCATCACCGTCATTTGTCCTCACATCTGCCCAGGATCTTCCCCTGGTCCCCTCATACGCTTTCCCTTCGTTCTTACTCACCTTGCTACTCTTCATTTACCTTACCTTCGGTGCTATCGGCACACCCTTCACCCTAGTCATGCGTCCTACCGACGTCATGCTGTAGTTTTCCCTTTGCCCCGCTTACGCGGCCCCACCCTCGCTTATTTCACATCTGGCACTTTAGCTTGCGCGTCCTTTTGACAGCCTTGCCCTTTGCCCGTACCCTTAGCCTACATTCAGGCTCCTCTTCATTCGAACACTTATATACTGGACACCTTAGCTTACTTATTCCCTATCTTCGTCTTGCCTGGTACCCCCCTAGTACCTTGCACCTTGGACCCTAGCGTTGTAGCACCTGTACTTCGCACCTTGCCAATGTCCACTCCTTGATCATCTTCTGCTGCTGTCTGGCGCCCCCGTCAGGACTTCCTCGATCAGAAGATGCCACCAGGCCTACGTCTCCAGCTACCCGGTTGGAACGTAACAGTAAGACGAGTCACGGTAGAACAAGTCGAAGGAGAAGGCATGGTTTGGAGAATGTGTCGTAGAGTTAAGGAAAAAGAGTAGTGGTGCGAAGAAATTGTAACACACCGAGCATTGAGTTCCTGAATAGCATCCTCACCTGCCTTGAAGAGGATGTGAATGAGATGTGTCAGCATCACTTTCCAGACACTGAGTTCGAATTCATGCATAAAGTCAGGAACGAGCATTCTGTAAGAATTGAAGCTGAACTTCTTCAGCTTGTCAGAAAATGTGTTCTAATTGACATATCTCAGTAATTCTCCCAACTTTTTAATGGACAGAGTACTTACGTGTGTCGGAACAAGAGACTTGTCTCCAATTGCATTTCCCACTACACTACTGAGAATGCTTCATCCAAGCTCAAATATGGCTTTGCATACACTTTCGATTAGCCCACAGCATGCTTGATTATCTATGCAGATTTTTTTTTCTCATGTCTGTTGATCAGACTTGGTACCTAGCTTGTAGATCTTATCCTTGCTGACAAGGCAATGAGGGCATGTTACAACTCGCCTAGCCCTTGTCCCTTTTTTGGCTTAGCCCCTGTCTCACACCTGTGAGAGCTGCCCTCACACCTGTACCCTGCCCCTCATCCTCGTCCCTCCTTGCCTAGGGAGGCCATCACCATTTCTAATATGACCCCCTTGCTTGGTCTTATGACTAGACACTACTCGGACTCTTCGTCTTCCATCCTTGTCCCTACTCCAAGTTACTTTCTCTGTCCTATCCTCTGCCATAGACCCATTCCCATGCCTATCCAGGAACACCCTGCTTCCCCATCACCTTGGACCTTCACAGGTCACATCTAGGGATCTTCCCCATCACTGTCGTTTGTCCTTGCATCTGCCCAGGATCTCCCCCTGGCTCCCTCATACACTTTCACCTGTTCTCATTCACCTTGTTCCTTTTCATTTACCTTACCATTGGTGCTATCTATGCATGCCCTTCACCCCAGTCATGCGTCTTACTAACGTCATGCTGTAGTTCACCCTTCACCCCCACTTATGTGGCCTTTACCTTGTTTATTTCACACTTGTCACTCTGGCTTGCGTATCCCTCTGACGTCCTCGCCCTATGCCTATGCCCTTGGCCCACATTCAGGCTCCTCTCCAACTTGTATACACATACAGAACACTTAGTAGCTTATTCCCTATCTTGATCTTACCTGGTATTTCCCTTGTACCTTGTATTTGATCCCCTGGACTTCCCCTCACATTGTGGCACTTGTACTTCACACCATATCCAATGTTACTCTCTGATCATCTTCTACTGCTGTCTGGCACCCCCATTAGGACTCCCTTGACTAGAAGATGCCACCAGGTCTATGTTTCTGGCCTACCCAGTTGGAACATAACAGGGCAAGGACATCTTCCTAGGAATTTCATGCATCCAAGCAGAATCCTGTCAATTCCATGATCAGTGAAATCAAATGAGAAGTGAGAAATGCACTTTTCGGGATGGTCTGCAGCATATGTCAACACACGAAAAAAAACCTGGTGGAGGACACCATTTGCAAACTTGATAATAATACTGTATTCATAAGCTTCAACAAAGTCAGCATTGAGTAAAATTGACCAGATAGCTTGCATAAGTTCATGTTTGCAGTGCATCAAGACCGCTGCAGTAGCACTTGTCCCAAACATCTTCATATAGAAATCCTGAATAGTATCAGATAACTATAGCATATTAGTTAAGTGTTGAACAAGTTAATATAGTACTTACCTTGGGTATATAGGCGACGTGATGTGCCACAAATGATGTTGGCTTTTCACAAGCATATTTTGATTGATTTCTGAGGAAGAGATAGATTGGCCACAATGCAGCATTCCCAAATGAGGCAAGATGAGTTGAGTCAGACCAAAACATAATCGCAGTGATAACAGATTCCAGGGTGTGTTACAACTTGTTCCTACAGTCTACCTTTTCTTGTCTACCTTTTCTTCCTCTCTTGCACTCGTCTTCACTTTACCTATGCTTCCTACCTCTCACGCGTTCGTCAGTCACGGTCGGTCACACTTCTTTTCATTTAAACCTTAAACCACACAGCCTAGCCCGGGTTCTTTTCAAACCCTTCCCCTCCGCCCCGGGCAGAGCCCCTTTCATCTCCGCTCTTCATTTCCGACTACTGCCCCCGTTCCATTACATTCCGTGCCCTTGCTGTAGTACCCCCGCTTGGACACCTTGTGCACCCTCTCCCCTTCGCCCTATACTTACCGTTCCTGATCTGGTCTGTGCACAGTAGGGTACATTACTTAAACGGCTGGCTAGCACACTTGTACCCTAGCTTAGCTTCCCGAATCTACTCCTAACAAGCTCACCTTTGCGCGACCCGCTTTCGCCTGTCATTGGACCGGCTAAGTCTCTCGCATCCCTCGTCCTCGACAATAAGGCCTTAGACCTGAGTCGACTAGGGCCTCAGACCTTTGATCCTCGCCCTCACCTGCGTCTCCGCCCATAGGCACCCCCCTCATTCCCAACGTCTTCGACTTGAGCTATTACTTTCGGGTCTATGGTCGTCCACCCCAGGTCGAATCATAACAGTGCAGGTAAAGACCTGTGGGTGAGGCTTAACTTCCCTGTGGTCATGTAGCATAGCATCAGTCATATAGATTTCAGTGAAGATCCATTCAGGAGCATGATTCTTGTCTGGCTGCCAAAAAAGCTTATATGGCTTCATGTTAAATGACTGAGCACTGGATTCGCCAAATGCCAACCTCACCACGTCTGTGATTGGGCAATAATGAAGTCCCTCGACTGAAAAAATAGGAGCCTCCTCCTCAAGCTGTCATACTTTTTCACAGGGTAGTCAGATAGTGACAGATGTGGTGTGCCACCTGTCAGATGTCAAAAGGAAAGAGGTCAGGTCAGTGGACACTTTGTTGAGGCATTTGGTTTCTTGTCATGCATTAAATCCATGGAGATTGTTGCGGTTGAAGTCATTTGCCAAGAGTACATTTTGCACAAGGCTATCGAGGTTGTGAAGCGATTTCTGTGGAGAACTATTGTAGAACCATGTCATAAGTCGCCAGGTAGTTGTGTTGAGAAATGGTATGAAGTGGTTTTTTGAGACCATCCTAGCAATAGATGTCAGTTTGCAGTCAAATGCTAGACCATCACATAGGTGCCTAAGGGTTATTGCCTTTGTGTTACGTTCCAACTGGGTAGCTGGAGACGTAGGCCTGGTGGCATCTTCTGGTCGAGGAAGTCCTGATGGGGGCGCCAGACAGCAGCAGATGATGATCAAGGGGTGGGCATTGGCATGGTGCGAAGTACAGGTGCTACAATGCTAGGGGGAATCCAAGATCCAAAGTGCAAGGTACTAGGGAAATACCAGGCAAGACGAAGATAGGGAATAAGTGTACTAGGTGTCCGGTATATAAGTATATGAATCAAGAGGAGCCCGAATGTGGGCCAAGGGTGTGGGTGAAGGGCGAGGACGTCAAAAGGATGCGCAAGCTAAAGTGCCAGGTGTGAAATAAGCAAGGGTGGGGGCCACGTAAGCAGGGCGAGGGGGAATACTACAGCATGACGTCGGTGGACACATGACTAGGGTGAAGGGTGTGCCGATGGCACCAATGGTAAGGTAAATAAAAGTCTACAAGGTGAATAAGAAGGAGGAGAAAGCATACGAGGGCGCCAGGGGGAGATCCTGGGCAGATACGAGGACAAAGGACGGTGATGGGAAAGATCCCCAGATGTGACCGGTGAAGGTCCAAGGTGACGGGGGAGTAGGACATTCCTAGGTAGGCACGGGAGCGGATCTATGGCGGAGGGTAGGATGGAGGAGGTAACTCGGAGTGGGGATGAGGATGGATGACAAAGAGTCCGAGTGGTGTCGGGTCGTTAGACCAAGCAAGGGGGTCACGTTAGGGACGATGATAGCCTCCCTAGGCGAGGAGGGACGAAGACGAGGGGTGAGGTACAAGTGTACGGATGGTTCTCACAGGTGTGAGACAGGGGCTAGAGCCGAAAAAGGATAGGGGCTAGGACGAGTTGTAACACTTTGCTGAATCGTATGACAGAAATCCACCTTTGTATTGACGGAATAGATTGTATACATCAGGTTTGGTATGGAAATTTTGAGATATGGGAGTCTTGACGTCTTCACCTACATTGGGTTCATCCATATTAATGGTTGCACCTGGATCCACTGAAGCTGGCATGGCAGGTGGTAGGAACAGGAGTTCATCATGATAGCACCTTGGAAGGCAGTGATTTCGACTTGGAAGACCTGAGGGTCATCGCTTGATCTCTTCTTTGAGCAAAGGTGCATCAAATTGATTTGAGAGTTAATATTTTATTTAAAGAAATAACGAAGACTCACTGATAATTGTTGGAAGTTAGCAAGTCAGTGTGTGTGAAGCGCATCCTCTTCGTTTTGAAAACGCTCTCTCTCAATGTGAAGCTCAGTTTCAAGTTGGGCTTGTCTGCATTCTTCTTCAGCTCTGGATTTGGCACACTCCTGGCAATTTTGAAGTAAATTTGATAGGTCAGAATCTTTTTTTGAGCACCAGTGAGTCATATGGAGTGATAAGCCATGTTGGCCCTTTACGGTTTTCCTACAATATGGGCAAGAAATGTCAGCCATTGAAAGAAAGAGGTAGGAAAGATCAGGAAAGACCAGGACTGTCTGGGTTGATGCTGGCCCGAGCGTGCTGATTACAGGTCACGCCACATATATCCTAATGTAGTATAAAGGTCAGGCAACTCACACTGCCACTGATTTCTTATCTTTTATCTCAATTTCCATCATGTTGGATGCAGCCATTGATCCTGCACTATTGGCTGTCAACAATAAGGCTGCTGACTCTGAGTGCCCACAAAAATGCAAGGCTGACTCGAGTGAAGGGATTCCCACAGCACCTATTAGCAAAAAAACCAAGTAAGTCGGTCACTGACATGAGAAACGCTAATAAGTGTTACAACTCGTCCTAGCCCCTATCCTTTTTCGGTCTAACCCCTGTCTCACACCTGTGAGAACCGCCTGAACACCTGTACACCGCCCCTCGTCTTCGTCCCTCCTCGCCTAGGGAGGCTGTCACTATCTCTAGCGTGACCCCCTTGCTTGGTCTAACGACCCGACACCACTCAGACTCTTCGTCATCCGTCCTCATCCCCACTCCGAGTTACCTCCTCCGCCTTACTCTCCGCCATAGATCCGTTCCCGTGCCTACCCAGGAACGCCCTACTCCCCTGTCACCTTGGACCTTCACCGGTCACATCTGGGGATCTTCCCCATCACCGTCCTTTGTTCTCGTATTTGCCCAGGATCTTCCCCTGGTGCCCTCGTACGCTTTCTCCTTGTTCTTATTCACCTTGACGTTCTTCATTTACCTTACCGTTGGTGCCATCGGCACATCCCTTCGCCCTAGTCATGTGTCCTACCGACATCATGCTGTAGTTCTTCCTTTGCCCCACTTACGCAGCCCCCACCCTTGCTTATTTCACACCTGGCACTTTAGCTTGCACATCCTTTTGACGTCCTCGCCTTTGCCCACACCCTTGGCCCACATTCGGGCTCCTCTTGATTCATATACTTATATACCGGACACCTAGTACACTTATTCCCTATCTTCGTCTTACCTGATATTTCCCTTGTACCTCGTACTTGATCCCCTGGACTCCCCTTTGCGTTGTAGCACCTGTACTTCGCACCATGTCCAATGCCATCCCCTGATCATCTTCTACTGTTGTCTGGCGCCCCCGTCAGGACTTCCTCGACTAGAAGATGCCACCAGGTCTACGTCTCCAGCTACCCAGTTGGAACGTAACAATAAGTCTTTTGTTACAGTTTGACCTGATAGGGGCGACCGTAGACCTGAGAGGGGCTAAAGCCTGTTGGTTGTAGCAACAGGGGTCTAGGAGTTGGAAGGTGCAGGAGGTAGTGGAGGTCTAAAGCCTGTGGCTACATCGACTCAAGTCAAGGGCTGTATTGTCGAGATTCAGAGGGGTTCCAAGGTATGCCACTTGTCCAGCCGGTCCAATGACTGGTGAGAGGTTGTGCATAGGGTTGAGACTTTAGCAGGTAGATTCAGGTAAGCTAAGCTATCATATCATGATACCAACATGGTGTTTAAGTACCCTGCCTAAGGGGACACGGACCAAGGTAGGAATAGGAAGTAGACAAGGGGAAGTGATGTCCTGGGAAGAGGGGAACTAAGTATGGGTGTGCAGTAGTGCCTGTCATGGGATACAGGGTAATCTGAGTAAGTAGAGGTGTCATGGAGGTCCAGGGCATAGGCAAATGTAGTGGGGTATCCTGTTACAACTCACCTAGCCCCTATCCCTTTTTTGGCTTAGCCCCTGTCTCACACCTGTGAGAGCCACCCTCGCACCTGTACCTGTTACGTTTAAGCGTAACAGGTGACATGACTTGTGTCTGCTAAGTCCCGAATGGACTTTCCAAGAGCCTGGAGCTAGGTCTCTGAGGCGATACGACAGAGGGGGCGTTACTTCCTAGAGGAGGGATAGGGGAGGCGAGCCGAGTAGAGCGAGGCAAGTTTCGGGGAGATGCGATCTCGGAACTTGTAGACACGAGTAGATGTGTAGATTAAAGTTACCGTACACAAGGAAACTACATGCTATTTATGGTAAGAGTTCAAGGCCCGCTCGGTGCTAATCAGTATGGAGGAACTACGAGGTAGCATGCGAGAGAATGCTACTGAGGAGATATAGAGTCCGTGGCCAATAGGGCAGTGATCAACCGGGGTCAATATGTAAGGGGAATAGCGACCAAGGGGCGTCGTGGGGGAAGTAGAGAAAAAGGTCCATGCTTACATCCTCACCATTGGATCTGCACCGAAAGCCTCCGTGAAGGCAGTGTTCCATACTACCTTGTCTCCTAATGTCAGTAGGATGTCTTCCCACTCGTCGGTCTCCGTGATCGTGGGAAGGGGTGTCCCGTGACCCGTCACGTGGATCGTACTCGTAACAGCACCCCACCCCTTGTCCTCGTCCCTCCTCGCCTAGGGAGGCCGTTATTGTTTCTAATGTGACCCCCTTGCTTGGTCTTATGACTAGACATCACTCGAACTCTTCGTCTTCTGTCCTTGTCCCCACTCCAAGTTACCTCCTCTGCCCTACTCTCTGCTATAGACCTGTTCCTGTGCCTATCCAGGAATGCCCTACCTCCCTGTCACCCTGGACCTTCACAGGTCACATCTGGGAATCTTCCCCATCACTGTCATTCATCCTTGTATCTACCTGGGATCTTCCCCCAGCTCCCTCGTACGCTTTCCCCTGCTTCTTATTCACCTTGACACTTTCTATTTACCATACCGTTGGTGCTATCTGCACACCCTTTGCCTTGCCCATGTGTCTCCATGATGACATGCTGTAGTATATCCCTTTTGCCCACTTATGCAGCCTTCTACCCCTGTCTTTCACACTTGTCACCTTGGCTTGCACATCCTTCTGACGTCCTCACCCTTGACCCGTGCCCTTGGCCCACGTTCAGGCTCCTCTCAAACTCATATACTTATATACCGGACACTTAGTAGCTTATGCCCCATCTTGATCTTACCTGGACTTTATCTTGTTCCACCTGGTACTTCCCTTGTACCTTATACCATGGACTTCCCCTAGCATTGTAGCACCTGTACTTCATATCTCGACCAATGTCCACCTCTTTGATCATTTTTTACTGCTGTCTGGTGCCCCCGTCAGGACTCCCTCGACTAGAAGATGCTACCAGGTCTACATCTTGGGTCTACCTGGGTTTGAATGTAACATATCCCAAGCGGGGCAGGAACAGCTTGGGTGGGCAGATAGATTTGAAGGAATTGCAAGTGCGGAGCATGGGAAAGCTGAACATCAGCATGGGAAAGTTGGCTATTGGAAGGTATAAGGTCTAATGGCCCATCATGGATCAAACAAAGGAAGATGGGGCTCATCAGAGTGAAGAAAACAAGGGAAATAGAGTAGGAATGGCCAGGTAATGGCACTTGCTTCAAAGGTCACATGAAGGGGGGAAGGGCAAGATGTTCAGCAGAAAAGATAGGGAGTTCAGCAGGTTCAGCGGTGTCTTCTTAGTTAGGCTCAGCAATGGAACCTTTGAATAAAATCAATAATTGTTCCCCCAGACAATTGCCTTGCCTTCCACGGTTGGAACACTATGAGCTAGGGATATTTTGTATCTCCTAGATGAAACAATCACCTGTTAGGTTAGTATTGAGTCAGTGGAATACTTAGTGTACCCAATAACATGGGTTGTTCGCCAATCCTCAACAATGTTTATGAATTGAAACTTTGAAGTTACTTCAGCTAAGGTCTGGTTAATAATGTGTGTTTGTAGGTGTTTGTACACCTGGGTTAACACTAGTCAACACTAGATTGTTGCTAGGTATGAAAGGGGTTGGATTATAGGTAGCTAGAAACTATTTCCTAAAGAGATTAGTAGCTTGTGTAGCACTAATCTGATGATATGGTGACTTGTCACACTATTGAGATGTTCCAAATGTATTGGAATATATAGTGGTAATTCTCTTAGTCCACTCAGATAGGTTATTAGAAACACAAATCTTTATTGTGCAACTAAGGAGAAGATGTTTGAGGTATCAGACTGAACTATCACTTATCCCCTAAGGTGGATAGTCAGGCCATTGATGGTGATGATGTCCTGATAGGCTTAGGTTGTTGGGGATCTATTCCTTTTAGTTGCCCTGTTAAGGGTTTTCTCCCTAAAAGTGTCCTATTACACTTGTCCACTAAATGGGTACAAGTCTTTTACTCCTAACAAACTAGCTAGCAGTCCAAATGGTGGGAATTAACCTGCACTAGGCCCTCTGTGGGTTACCTGTGGAGGGAACTCCAAATGGTGAGAAGAGTGGTCCTCTGTCTAGGAGTGTCTCCTAGAGGGGTCTTCTTCTTCTCTTTCTGGGATTTTTTTTTTGATGGCTTCAAAAGCTCTCCTTATATAAGTATTTACAGGGGCTGTGCTAGCCAATCAGAAGCTTTGGCTTGCTTACAAAGCATATTACAAATGCCAAGACCTTTATGAGTCATGATGAGTTGTCCTGAGTCATCCTGAGTCATGTATTTGAAATGGCTTTACTAGTACTAAGTTTCTATACAAAATGAATGTCAAGAGATTTATGAGTCATGCTGAGTCATGCTGAGTCAATATGACTCATTCATGGTCACATGATTCATTTGTCTCACTAACACTTGGCTAAGTATTTGGTAATTACAATAATAATGAGCAATGCACTTATAGATAGTAGCAATGCTATAGTAAAAGAAATTATTAAATATCTCACCAAGCTTTGGGTGAAATATTATGGAAATTTAAGGGATGGTAGGTCATATTGAACTCCATATTCCCCTAAAATATTGAAGGATTCTGACTGCTGTAAGGGACATAATTAAAGGAACTTGGGTGGTAGGTTCTTGGCCATGCATGTAATGAATTATATGCAGGTCAGTAGGGTGGAATGAGGCTTGTCTGAGTGAAAGGATCAAAGAGAGAAGGGTAGGAGTGGCCAGGCAATGGTGCTTGCTTCAGGAATTGCATGGGGGAAGAGGACAGGATGTTCAGTGGAAAAGATAGGGGGTTTGGCAGGTTTGGCAGAAGAAAAGAGGGGTTTTTGGGTGAGTTGTAACATTACCCCCAGCTTATCCTGCGAGCCACTGGTGAGCTAATAGAAGTCCAGACTCCCTGTCTGGGGGGAGCCAGTGATGTTTCCCCATGTGACATCATTGTTATCATAGTCTGGGATGGGAGATCTGGCTGGAGTGGATATAGGGTGGCAGGCAGGGGCAGAGGTGGGGTGACAATGAGGGTGTGAGGAGGGAGCACAAGGTGCTGGTATTGGGTGAGGTGGGATGGAAGCAGAGGATGAGGATGAGGTGGTGGTATGACAGAAAGATGTGGAAGTCGATGAAGAAGATGAAGAAGGGGGGTTGACATGTTGACGAAGTAGGCAGTGGAAGCCGAGGTGGCCTGGGGCCCAGTGAAGGCAGTGGTGGCATTGATGGTACTGGCAGTCACTGCAGATATGTCCCAGTTGGTGGCACTCATAACAGGTTTTGCCATACCAGGGATGAGTTGGCATAAGAGGTTGATGGCCTTTGTGGCCAGTCCAGTGAGCCTCAACTCATTCTATCAAGTTGATCTCATTGTTGTTGAGGGGGGAAGAGAAGGCTGAAGGGGTGGAAGAAGCAAGGGTGGAAAAACTGGCAAGTTCTGCTAAGTAGTGATCAATCTCTTTTAGAAACTCCAGCATCCTGAGCTGGTATATCATGGTTATGAGGTTGCCTTCAAGTTTGTCAGCATGTTGGTCTACTTGCAGCTCCATGGTGGCAATGGCTGCATTGGAGGTGGCTCTGGACAAGAGCATCTTAAGCCAGGCACATTGGAGGTAGGCCTTGTAGAGGGCCCACAGGGGGGGAGCAAAGGTCGAGGTGCAAGGAGACTGCAACCATAAGGGTAGTTTTTGTTACGGTCGCGTAACAGAGTGTACTCGTGATTCATACTTATCACTTTTCTTTCAGTTCCTTGATCACATGACTAGATCATGTGCATCACCACATCTAACTTATTTTTTTCAACCTTTCTCTAGGAGACAACGGACTCCATGTGACTCTGAGATACCCCTTGAGGGTCACGTGACAAGGTCATGTGCTAGCCCAGATCTCAGATGGACACTTTATCTTTATTAAGTTACATTTGATCTCACGATTATTTCTGTCCTATGATTCTCTTCCATTCTGCCACACCGTGTGTGCACCTCATGTCTTTCATTCCCATCTAGCTTCCATTCTATATGCATATGCCTCACATATTTAATTACTGTTCACCCTATGCCCTAGATTGTAGATTTGATCACAACATGTACACATAGATAGTTTGATATATAAACCCAGAGGGCTATGGCTGGTATCCCCAGTCTAGTTCTCTTGGGAATTCACCTCCAAAGAGATCCTCTCAGTCCTCTCCACTTCCTTGTTGGTTTTAGTTGATTTGCCTAAGCCTTGCTTTGGATCATTTCAGTTTTTCTAAGAAGGGTACAAAGTTGTTGGAGGGTGTCACCATCTGGGCGGTCATCCTGGAGGCGGTGGGCAAAGATGGGGAGGTCTACCGATTGGGCATGTGGGGGTAAAGAAGGTGCTGGGAAAGCAGAATGATCCAGGAGGAAAGAAGGAGGGCCCCAGCCAGGAGAAGCAATGCGGGACAAAGGCATGGAAATGTCCTTGACAAAGGGTATAGGATCATAAAGAGTAGGAGAAGTGACAGCTGAAGAGTTCGGGAGAGAAGAGACAGAGGAAACAGACGTGGAGGCAGGGATGGGGGTGGGGGAGGCAATGGCGAAATAGTTATCATCAAGGTGGTCAGTGCAGGGCATTGCTAGTGTGGGGTTCGGATGGGTGAGTGAGAGCCTGAGGGGAAGTGTCTGGGATGTCATTTCTTATAATCTGTAAGGGCAGCCTTCGAATATTTGAGGTCACACTCAGGAACCCAGGAGTCCTACTCTGCAGTATACCCTTTCCAACATATCAAATAGGAGCGGGAGTGTGGGGAGCCTTTATGTCTGAGAATCCTTTCAATTTCATACTCCTCCTCTCTGTTACGTTCACGTCCACCAGCTAAAGCTCGACAAGCGCTAGTGCAACAAGTGGATCTTGTACCCAGCAACTGAACACTCGGCTAAGAGTGGTCTCAGTGTCCGAGGTGAGATGAGATACAGCCCTGCACAGGTATGAGGGTTCCTTCCGTGCCACAGGAGGGGAACTAGAGGTGATGACTTTGCCAAGGCTCTAGTTGACTGAGAAGGTTTCAGCCAAGAGTTCGAAGCTAGGTACTTTGGATCAGATCTAAGTTAAGTTACAGCCACTTAAGGCGGGTCTATATATAACTAGAGGGGAACCAGTGCAGCCTGAAGGGGAAGTGTCCGTATATGGTAACCGGCACCAATAGGGAGCAATAGGGAGCAATATACCAGCACCAGGGTCTATAGTAAGAGTCCAGGGGAATACCACTGGGATAAGGTCTGAGACGATAAATACCGTATTGAGTCTGAATAGACGATGAAGAGAGACCAAGATTGCTGTGCGACACAGCGGTGGTAATACAGCCAAAAGGCGATGATGAAGGCGATGAAGGGATAGGCATGAGGCCGGGGGTAGCCGAGGGAATCTGGTAAGGCGCGAGTCAGGGGTGACGAACAAGAGTGTGGGCCAGAGGGAGTCAGGGCATGACTGGGAAAGGAAAATGATATAGCCAGGGGCCGGATAGGGGAACACCGGGCCGGGTGACGCAATCTGAGGAAAATCATAACACTCTCCATCTATAAGATCTGGTGGTGGAGTGGGGAAGTTGGGACTATGTATGGAATTCTCTCGATATGGGGTCAGCAAGGAAGTGTGGAAGACGGGGTGGATTCTCCAGGTTGGGGGGATGCAGA
>QFEL01000865.1:0-27988 GCA_003316195.1 Neoboletus brunneissimus | reverse complement strand
AAGGTGAGCTCGCTTCATTGACGCCGTGACGAAATGAAATGGGGAGACACCATCTGATTCTGGTCAAGCTGATCGACGAAATTGAGCTCACGAAAGAGCACGCACACATCCGACTGACCGGGTTGCTCGTTCCGGGTACTGTACATCGATCAGTTGAACGTTCAACCCGCCGTATTTGTGTGTCGTCGAGTGAAAATCCACGTTAGAGTGTTACCTTGATGTCACTAGAAGGTGTGTAATGTTTCCCTCCCATATGAGGGGTCAGGACAAAGAGAGATCGCTTCGGACTGTTGGGAATCGCAAAGTGAGTCTCAGACATTATTGCCATGTCGTTGTGCTGAACTGTAGCTGAAAGGAAAGCCAAACAGTGAGAAGGGAAGAGACTTGCCAGGCTGTGACGTATTCACAGCCACTCACATTCGTCGCCACAACGTCTCGACAGTGGACACCTGTCTCATGCCTCGTCCGTATCCTGACAGCGACGCCAACATCTACACGGACGACGGGAACGCTTGATTCTCTCTGCCTGACGGTCGGCCAGCACTTGTTCGACCACAGTTTCAATGCCTCGTTACCGCTCACCACCTCCAGCCGACTTCCTTTTGATAGGGAAGGCGATGCTTGCAGAGCCTCATTCGTATGAAAATGGTCATCCGTTCTCAAATGGCCCGGAAAGGTTCGTCCGAGTCCTCAACGGTCTCCCATCGGATCACCTCAGGTGTTTCAATCATCTCTATTCCGGGTGAATCAACTGTTATCCATAAACAAGAGGTCGACAAGTGACAAGTCCGTATGTGAGGCCTTCGATGATAGGATCACTCCATGTTATTCATGGGTTTGTCCAAGAAGACGTGTGCGTCTTCTAATCGCGTTCATGATCTAAATTGATGTTCTTCTAGGCGGCCCTTGTAACAGATGTCACTCCAGCACCCGAACCGGATGTCGCGTCTCGTGCAAGTTGACGTATGGATCGGAAACTCTTGCTTACGGTGTTGTGGGACCGAAGACTGGCTGAACACAGTCGACCCTACCATTCTTCGTAGTCTTCCCGGAGAGCGAGATTCACCCCCAAACGTAAGTTGCCACCGTGTTCTGAATCGTCTTTCTCATTTTTTTGGTGAAGGATTATACACAAAACGATCAGTCAAGAAGAACAGTATGTCCAGGATCTTGATTCGGTCAAAGCTGTTCGTCCCAATTATTCCCAACACATGGCTCTTCGCTTACCTTTGGTTAGTTATTCATTCGCCCGCTCCGCCGCGCAACGCACATCATGCCTACTGCTCAACTGGGTGAATTCATCGAAGAGGTGTTTGGTAACATCCTCGATCTGCGAGAATGCAACAAGCGACTCGTGGAGGCGATGTATGTTCGTCAGCACGAGCAGTCCCCGGTCATTCAGAGGATTGGAGACGTTTTCGTCGACGCTGCTAGAAGCTTCCGATACGCATATCCCACCTATGTCGCTCGTCTTCCTTTGGCCGAAAATAAATTCAAGGAAGAGATCGAGGCGAATGCTAATCTGAGGCTCTTCCTCGAGGTTCGCGGCGATATCTATGCTGGGTACCATCGAGTCTTTGGCTTACTTTTGTATGGTTCCGTTTGGTTTGCAGGAATGTTCGCGCCAATCTGTAAGACAGCAAGAGTCTCGACGTTTGGACTTGAAACATTTCTTGCCTCGACCCTCAGAACATCTTCAAAAGTATCCTCTTGCCCTCGAAGCGATCCTGAAGGAAACGACGGAGGGCAACCCGGATGCCTATTACCTAGCAGAAGCTATCCATGCTATCAAGGATCTGCAAAATGTCGCTCAACTGCGTACGTTCCAGACTGCGATGGGTAAGGGCCCTACCGCAAAGTGGGAATGGCATGACCTGGTTCCAAACGAACCAAGGGAAGGTTTGAGCAAATCCGAGGTGAAACGCCAGGCGCGAGCAAACCATCTTTAGAGAAAGGTGTCTGAGATTAAATGATACTTCCAGGATCATCTTCGAACTTATCAAGGGTGAAATGGGGTACGTGAAGGATCTGGAAAACATTGATACGGTACGAGACGATGCCTAGGTGACCTGGGTAACAATACCTGAGCATCTCACTTTATTAGATGTATATCCAGCCACTGCGGATGCAAGACCCTCCCATTATCCCTCGGGAAAGGTTGGAGAGCTTCATCACAGACGTGTTCCACAATTTCGCAGAAATTCATGGTCATCATCGCAAGTGACTTGATCAGCTGCAGGAGAGATCCAGCGCAAAGAACACCCCATGATCAAGAGTGTCACAGCGGTGGTGTTCGATGCTGCGTTGAGTTTCAGAGAAGCTTACATAGAGTATATTCCGCATTACCCGATTGCAGCGGACAGAATAGACGACGAGATGGCCAACAACGCTGATTTCAAGACCTTTGTTGACGTATGTATACTATTTCACCACGAGTTCACCTTGCGGTGCTGATCTCATCCGCAGCAATGTACGCGTCATCCCGACGCCCATCGTCTAGACATGAAAAGCTTCATCAATCGACTTATATCTCGACTCTTGCGATACAAGTTGCTTCTGAAAAGCATATATGAGGAGACTCAATCGAATCACGAGGACCACGAGGACATCCCTCAGGTTCTCGAGATCGTCAAGTCGCTTGGAAAAGACACCGAGCCGGGCGTCGAGTCTGCGAAGCAAAAGGTACAACTGTGGTGCTACAACTCAAATATCGTGTTTAAACCGGGGGAAGCAGTGGTAAGTACATTGGTGACATTTGTAACCGTCGAATGTTGACGAACCTGGATGCAAGGATATGGACTTGCTGAATGAGAGTCGATCATTAGTTTATGCTGGCAAACTGTTGAGACAGCCAGAAACCAGTTTCGAGTGGAATGGGTGGACTGAACTCTTTGTCCTTCTGTTTGACAATTATTGTAAGTCGTCATAATCCACTCACCCTTTTTTCTCGTTGACGAGTGGCATGTAGTGGTCCTGACGAAGACGAAGGAGAAAGATGGCGTGACAAAGTATTACGTGAATCGCAGGGTTAGTTGTTCGCAAACGATCCAATACCCTTCGAAGCTAAATGCACGCATAGCCTATTCCTTTGGACCTGTTAAATCTCACCAGCTTCTTGGACCCGCCGACGCAACGAAGTGCGGGCATTCTACGTCTAGGCCTTGGCAATAGACATGGCGATACCGCCGGACTCACGACACCAGGTAGCGGCGTGACTGATAGTGCGGTGGACTCTCGTCTCGTCTACCCCTGCACAATTCATTACAGCGGGAGACTTGGTGGTTTATACACGCTGTTCACAGAGAGCCCCCAGGCACGGGCGGAGTGGAAGCAAAGGCTGGAAGAAGCGATCTGTCTGCGCAAGGTCGTTCAGGAGTGTAACAAAGTGTTTGAGATGGAACCGCTCAGCACGGATACCTTCTTCGGGCCTGCCATCTCGGCAAGTGCGACCGCGCCATCGTGGAACCACGGAAATTCATTTACCGGAAAGGTGACGTGCTCTGTGCCGTTTAGTGAGTCATTCTGTTGAGCTGTAATCGTGAATTCTTAATGAGCATCATCCGCAGCTACGAGGGATGGACGGGCGCTCGTTGCGATTGGATGTGCAGAGGGCGTGTGGATCGGCTTTAGACATGATTCTCAATGTAAGTTTTCTGGTTGCTGATGATCAGAGATCTAATCTCCCCGTTCGGTGTCAGCTATGTGTCGTGTGCTGCACCTCAAGATGGTTACACAGTGTGCGATGTTGGAAGACTTTGGGATGTTCCTCGTCCTGGCAGACAAGGTACGTTTGTCACCCTGTCATAACGTTGCGGAAAGTATAAAGAGCGGTTGCCTAGGTCTTATTCGCCTATCATATAGAAGCACTTGTTCCATCGTCACCGCAAAGCGCGCATACACCTCAGACTCCTCGGCGAGTCAATGGTACGCGGGACGTCCATTTCTTCAGTGTCGGTAACCAAGGCGGTCGGACCTTGGTTATCTACAAGAAGAAAAAAGGCGTATGTCATATTCATAGATTCCATCTATGAGCCTTGCTCATGCACTCGTAGCTTGACAGCGTTTTCCGTGTGCTCGAGCCTGTTGTCGAGAAAATCAACGAACGATCCAAGACTCCTGCTTTGTTCACGTCGAGGTTTGGTATACAACCTGCTCGGTCGGAGTGGTTCCGTTTATACAGGGTGCGTCGCGTGACTACCACCTTTACTTTGGAGTTGACTTTTTCTTGCTGTCAGGAATTCTTCTTGCCCGTCGAATCGTTCGACTTGGTCTTTTTGAGAGCAAAGATTGCGATCCTTTGTACCAAAGGTTTTGAAATCATGGATCTTACTGAGCATGTTAACCTATTGATATTAATACTGTGTTTTACTGACATCATGATCACCAGCTTCAAGAGTGTTACGATTCCTCTTCGTGACGATGGTCACGAGCGGTTGGCAAAACGTTGCGAATCGTGCAAGCCAATGGGTGTGTTCCGCGTCGACAATGAGTTCTTGTTGTGCTATGATGGTATGGTATCATGACAATTATCCAGTCCACTACTCACCTAGTCAGAGTTTGGCATTTACGTGGATAAACACGGAGCACCAAGCCGTCCCATGGGAACGATCGAGTGGGAGGGTACTGCGGAGCGCGTGGCCATGCACTGGCCATACATCCTCATCTTTGACTCGCGATTTATCGAAGTGAGACACGTCTTGAACGGTCTTCTTACCCAGATTATTCCTGGGAATGAGATTCGATGCATCTGGGATGGGCGAGGTACGTCTGGCACAGCGGCCACCGCAGGTGCAGAAGGACTCCACCAGCAGATGGTTCCCGATCCCCAAATACACACCGTCATGTCTGCACCCGAACCCTTGGGTCAGACCGGACAACATGGCCGACCGCGGGCGATCGCACAACACGTTTTCGAACTCGTACCGACTGTTCCTCTTTACCCGCCTGGTTCGTTGGCATCCCCATCTCAGTCTGCGTGTTTCCAGCAGTCCAATTCGCCTCCACATTCGCCGAGCGTGATGGTTGCTGATTCATGGAGCTAAAGGGGATGAAACGTTGACGTTGGATGGGAATTCCTCTTTCCTTTTTCTTCCCATACCTTGTCCGAAATCAGTGTCTGCCATCTTTTCTCTTGTCACCGCCTATTATCCTCCTCGGATCCATTCCCCTTGTCGTCATGCGATAATTCCGAGTCGTAAACGTCTTCACCACCCAACCCGAGTGTTGGCTGATTTTTTTCTCTTCACGTGTCGTAGACTCGGAGGTCCCAGTAAGTCTGATATGACGGTATTTGTGATACCCTCGTTATGCGAATGAATTTTTTCTCTCTTTTCTTCTTCCGCCAGCGTGAGGGTCATTCAGTGAATCGGAGTAGAGTGGTGACCACCCCGTCCAAAAGAGGAAATGCTTCGCCTCAGCTCCCTGAGTTTATTATCCCACTTGATTTGAAACCCTACCAACTCTCGCAACTCGTGAACAACCCCATCGCACAAAACCCATCCGATTTAACATTGTCGTTGCACAATCCTACGAGCCACCCTCGCAGAATGTCATGCAGAAAATGGTATCAGTGAGGTATGCATCGCGTCACGGAGCAGTTCTCATGGTGGGCACAACAACTTTGTTGACGGGCAGGCAGGAAGTATGCAGGCGAAACCGGTGTTGCCGTCGCAATGCATGATGATGTTTCCGTACGAACATTGGGCCTTGTCTATCTCGTTTCGTGTATCCCAGTATGCCTCTTCCTCGCGTATCACCTCTGCATTCAAATACACACTCTTCCAGAAAATTTCGAACAGCCATGTATGATGGTCGCATCTGTCATTTCCCTGGACCATAATTTCAATTGCAGTGGTAACGATCTTGCATGTGCATGCAACGTGAAAACAGTCTGAAAAAGACAGGAGACGAATGTACGCACCGAACTTGAACCACCCCATACTCACGTTCACTACTGTAGGCGTCGGACAGGTGGACGTCGCATTCATGTATGTGTCTCCCTGGTGTTCGAATGGCCGTGCTCACACACGAGTCTCATTGACGCCAGCGATGCCTTCAAACGCTCAATGACAAGTCGCCGGACCCACCACGAGTAAACGGCATCATGAGCATCCGCATGGAAGCCACAGAAATACCATCGATTTCCCTCAGGTATTGTGGTGAGCGGTTTCTGTGAGTTCTATCAATGTGGCATGTGGGCCACTCTGATCATCTGCATGGCGCATTCTTATACCTTTCTCTCCAAAGGAATTTAGAGAGCCCCTTAGTTCCATATTCCGACGAACAGGCAAGATGGACAACCCGATTGACGGACTCTCACAACACCTTGACACGTTCTGTACTGGGGTTAGAGGCTGGCCCGAGCTGGTGGGCACTCACTTATGCGAGATGTAACCAGTACGCTTTCATCCCATGTGATGATCTACACTGATGAGTTGCCCAGACACGAATAGTGTGGGTCCGCATCCAGGAGAACAAAGAGAAATATGAGGTAGCTTTCTTGACTCTGGTAATGAAGCTGACATGGAATGTCTTCAGCTGACGTCGTCCAATCCAGCAATTTGATAAACTTCCACCCACGAGCATGGACATGATGAATTTATTCCTCAATACTGGCGAAGGGTGGTGCGAGTGAGGTTGGCGTTGCTCAAGGCTTTGGCGGTTGACGATGAGGCAGAAGCGTGACGTACAAATATACGATGATGCAGGGAAGGGCAGAGGCGAGGCGAGTGTTTCGAGACATTGTGAGTCGGGTGTCTCATAATCTGTCGTCCTGACTTAGGCCAGATTGCTGAAGCACCGCATCAGCCTACTCCTGATTCAGACAACCGCGCGGTAAGCTCTTGGTTCCAGCTAGGCCTCTGACTTAACCATAGGTGCACAAGCATCCGCACGTCATGACATACTTTTTGATGATCGCAGTTCAGATCATTGTTGGCAGACGCAGCCGCGGTTCTTCGCAGCACTTGCACAGTTCCCCCACGAAGATGAGGTGGTCGTTGATGTGCGTAGTACTTTGATGGGTGGTTGGCAGGGATGACTTCTGATTCTTCGTCATCACTAAAATTCTAGTTACTGGACCATTATCCAAATTCCCTTGAGGTGCTCTTCCGAAAAGCGAGCCTTTCGTGCATGCAGTTCGAGCATTGCGACTACCTTCTTTTTTTATTTTATACAAACGCATTCTGCAACCGAAACAGACATCCATGATCTTCGTCCGTGTTTACAGTCCAGCTAGGGCTGCGAGCCAGTGTAGTGCCCGCCCTCCAAGTTTGGATGTTATCAAAATATTGAATCTGCGTGCAAACCCAACCTCATCCACAATACGACGAATGGACGAGACGTCTTTCAAGTACATAGACCGATGGATTGATGCCGTGCGTGGTGAGAAGAGGACAACCATTCATCCTAGTCTCTGTCACAATATTGCATAGGTCGTGAGCAGGTTTGCAGCACAGACCAATCGCGCGCGTAAAGGAGAAGCTCCCTCGAGATAATGGGAGTGATATATATATATATAATACATCGAGTTCAGAAGGCGAGGCATATTCACAAGCAAAATAAACGTTCCGAGTCACGGTTCGAGGTACTCCATCCTCTAGTTTTCACCAATGCCCCAGCGTTACGCTCGTCCCTTATTTCTACCCTAGATCCTCGTTCAAACCTGACGTCTGTTGTCTTCCAATAATTCGACTTGAACTGCTTCCGATTCGTTCGCGTCCCCTTCCATGACCTGATCCTGTTCCGGGGCGACATCCGCGAATGCAATCGTGGGCATGGTCATGTTTTGACTGGCAACTGACACACCGAATCCGGAGTCAATCCCCTGGCAGTTACGAAGGGTGTCATGGTCATACAGCTCTCGTACGCTGATGATGAACCGAGGCAGAATGGGGCATATCGATATGTTACTAAAAGCAAGCAGGAAGAGCACCAAAGTGCCATTCATCGAAGCCGCGTTTTCGACGATGGTAGCTTGAATAATGAAAAACATGTTCCTAGCGGTTCAGAAGAAGAGAACGGATTGGTTAGCTTTCGGACGGGCACCCAAGAGCAAGATGGATGGGAGGTCATGATGGCGAGAGAGAGGTAGAAGAGTGAGACATACACAAGGAAATAAAGAACACCATCTCTGATAAGTTGTTGCATGTACCGATTAGGCTGCCACTGCTTTGTTGCTTTGTACATCTGGACTGACTGTTTCAAGGCTTGGATGGCGGCGAGAATGAAAAGTGTAGCACTGAGGAAAAACCGCGGGATTCTGACATACACATAAAGCAGTCCTGCGGTGTTGTTTAATGAGGCATTGCAAAAAGATGAATCGATCAGTTGGACCACTGTGACTAGAGAAGTTGGTGGAGGGTGACGGAATAACCACCCTTGTGAGATGCAATGACGTGTACAAATTGCTCCAGACATACCTGCGAAGTAGGTATTGGGATTGTTGAAGATGCCTATAACGACAGAGGAGCAAATAACCTGTGGAATATAGATGAACAGGAGGACCCAGAGAATTTTCTTGGATCGATTCCACATTGCATATACCCGCAGGATCATTACATCTGTAATTGATATCACAGTCGGGAGAAATGAATCAGGAGTGTACAGCAACTTACAATCAGCAGCTGTAATGAATATTTCGAATGCCCAAGCAGATACCAGGTATGTTATGGTACCTTCGGAACGCCATTATCTCATACGATTGTACGGTGGCGACTGTAAATCAATCCACTTACACCTACAGAACTGTCAGAAATATAACTTTCAGTTTGAATGTAGACGCATACATCTACTCAAACGTCATTAGATTCAAGATAGACAAGGCGCGAAGCGGAAACACTGACTGTGACAGGGCCCGGGAAAAATGTAGTGCCCACTGGGAATCCATCTGATCAGTTCGATGAACCTTGGATTAAATTCTGAACACACCGAGGGCATAGAGCCTTCAGTGCGACGATTTGATTCTTAGCCATATGATTTGTCATGCATCATAGCGACAATAAACCTACACAGTCCAACAAAGGCCGAGATAGCGGACCTATGGAATTGTTAGTTCGGAACGCCTACAATGCGCTGCCCTCTGAGTCTTATACACACCAGAACAAAGCTTGTGGAGACACAGGTCCAGGGTCTGCGCTGTGGGACTGTCAGGGTCCCATGCTTACTGGATGATTGTTGCTCACCCAAACATAGTCTATCTTCGAATGTTGCAGCTTTCCGATATGGCTTGTTGAGTGAAACGACATACCTCTCTCGAAATTGTGAGGACTAGAGTGGTAGGATTGCAATGATTACTTCAGAGTGAAAGAACGCCCCGCACATATACAATACTCACAATAATCATATACGACAGCAGTGACAGCAACAACTGTGTTGATATATCAGATTAATCACCGATGGAGGGTACGAGCAATCGTACGTGATACATAGTTGTTCATCTGGAGAAACTGCAAAGTAGACTGCAAGTCTGAAGACATGGCAGGTACTGGCAGAGAAACGGCGATTCCTGATGGTTCAATTACAAACGGAGAATGAGAGTTGAGAAGAGGGAGGCTCGGTCTTGGGTTACCCTGGCAGTTATACGGTGTATCGAATCATATCTGTTTCAAGACCCGATTGGAATTACGCGTGATATATGATCAATCTGATCCTCCAACGTTGGACAAACATCCGAACAGGTTGAATGGGTGGTGATAGAAGGCTGTGCGACTGCACCTTTGTATATAGCACAGGGCGTTTGCGGTGAACATATCGAATTGTGGTCTTCGTTTAGAATCGGATCACACTCTATGACCTCCGGTGGCAAGTAGGAAGCATTAGAGCTCCGAGTCGGGCGCTAGACAGGAACTATCTTTCAGGTCAACGCTGAACATTTGCCATTCGTTTATTTCAAGCCATCACTACGGATCAAGAATACCACAGGGTGTCTTTTGTCGTTCATCTAAATGTCATCGCTCCTCCCACGGCCGCACTTGGCCCGAAGTACTTAGTATTAGTGGCGTAACAGTATATCTTTACTGCCTACTGCCTGTTGACATGCATCTGGTTCAAACCCATTGTTTATGCCCATCTGTACTTGAAGACCGGGAGTCAATCATTGTAGGATTCCTCTCGGTCGATGATCCAGATCCACCTAGTACGTACCCGCGAATTTCAATAATGGTCTGGTTGCAGCAAATTTGCTGACGAGAATCAGCAGTGCCTCCTCGCCAACATCAAAGAAGTCACTCTCATCTACGGCTAGTTCCACGCGCACCTGCGGAAGTGATTCAGAGAACCATGGTTGCTTCTGCCAACAGTGATCTGAACCGTGAGTGCGATCATCCACAAATATCTTGTGGTAGTAAGCGAGCCGACGTTCCTCAGTAACATACATAAGAAATGTCATAGGCTGTGGATGTTTGCGCACCTCTGGGACAAGATACTAGAGCCAGGAGAACATTACGCAGTAGTCTGGATCAGGAGCCCAACGCAACCGCTTCAGTTCTAGCCTATGGGACCGACGATTTGGCCCAAATCAGGATGACAGATTATCGAGGTAACGAGCCACAGCATACAACCCCGCCCACAGGAACGAATGGCCTAGTAATCAAGAACGCGACGACGATGAGATAACCAGCCTTGCCTCTTCACCGGTAGCAAACTACGGTACTCACCCTCACTGACGGCCACCCCACCTTACTGGGGGAGCGCCCCAGAAGTCATGCGGAGAAATGCGGTGACTTCTGCGAACCGTGATCTGGACCGTGATCATCAAGATGTACGTCGTGACGATAAGGATAAGTGGCCGAACATTCATTGATAACAAAAGGAATGTCGTAACCCGTGCATGCTTGGGCACCCTCGGTGGCTATAGTCCGGTGGCCAGATAGATAATGGAATCAGGACATATTTCGGTTTTAGCATAGAACTGACAATTTGGTCCAGTCATGATGTCAACTTATCGGGGCAATACTAACTTCCCGCCCAGCCCCGCCCAGAGCAACGTCTTCCCTCCCGACTCACGATAAATGGAAACATACCTCCTTATCTCCACCCTCCTCCGTACCTCCTGTGCAATCGTCCTGTGTTTCATCGCCAACCATCAGATCCTTGGACAGGACCGCCATCTCTCGCGCCTCTCTTTATCCTAGGCAATAGGAGAACGAACGTTTGGACATCGTGATTGATTCATAAAATCCTACATTTCCTTTTCTGACTCAATGCACATCACGACCACCCTGTGCTACCAGAGACGGTGCGACTGATTGCGCGCACCCACTGGCAGAACCTCGTGGAAATAGCTCGCGCTGAGCGTCCTATTTCGTTCAAGTCGACCTCGACCGCATCGGTAAGTCATGTTTGTCCCCCTATTGTTCCATGTCTTGCTCAGCCGCCCTCTTTCGTCACGGACGGGAAAAGACCATTTTTTGAATGCGATGGAAGAGGATGAGAAGGGTGTGCTAAAAAGCAAAGAGAACATGTTCGTATAGTTTAGCGGGTGCAAACGAGGTGGAATACAGTATGCCGCTGGGCTCTCCAATGGCATAGAACGAGAGCAAGTACTATCAGAAACCTGCAAAAACGATTATGGCTGCGCGTCAAGGGACAGACCGGTGAATGACTTAAAAATGAAACCTGATAGATGCATTTGGGATATGGTCATCTGCCAGTCGAAGCGCTGGAGGCTCATAGGAACCCATGATCATCGCTTCAGCTCAGCTTGCACGCAGTTCCTAAACGATCGAACTAACTAATGAGATCAAACACGCCCACAAATGGAAGAGACCCTACGTTGCAACGATGTTCATGTTCTCTTTCCTTTGAAACAGCTGTATCACCTGTGCGTACGCCGTTCAGCTCAGAACACGTAGTATATATGCATAGACCTTATGGAGAACAAGCCGGGTTCCGAAGGGCCACAATCCACTAGGGAAGGAGGGGGACGGGTACCGATGTGACCCACATTGTGCATACATTCGCATGGTACGGTGGGATGAGCAAGTTAGGAAGAGATAGGGAATTGGTGGGGGGCTACCGATTCGTCTGTTGCAATACAACCACCCCAGCCTGTTCATCCAATTTCCAATGTCCCCAACTCAGACTGGTGGGACGCGGAAAGCCTCGACCAAAGCCCCCGGTTGCACCTGACCCGAGAACGTAAAATGGGACGATGAGTTCAGCAGCAACACACCGACTTCGGAAGCCATATCACTGGCGGCCCTCACAGCTGAGCGACGTAAGTGGGGCCAGATCCTGTGCTTGCTTAACATAGCTACCTGATGAAGAGGGCCCTCATGAGAAGGAGAACCAGACCCCGAACCTCTCCCGCGTGTGCAGGCCCTGTAAACAGAAAAATCCCAGTTGTGCCAAGTGCGAAAAGAGCTGAAGATTCGAGGGAGACAATTGGGTCCTGTGCAAAGCGATGTCTTCTTCCCGCTGAAGTGGAGGACGACAAGAATAGTGGGAAATCAAGTGAAATCTGCAAGTCTTCGAGCTCCAACTACCAGGTGATCGATATCTCGAATGGCCATCCGTTTATTTCGCTTTTCACTCCTTCATTGATCTGTTGCGCCTGTTCTTTTTTGCTGCTCGATCAATCACTGCGGTAGAAGGCGGTAGTCGTGACGTGCATAGGGTCGGAAAAAAAGAACTGTACGATTTGGTGAGTGCGCTCACGGTGTTCAGGCATCGTAGGGGCAGAGGTGAGTTGTCCCCTCAACCGGCGTGTTCATACTCCGATTTACACCATTCGTACACTGCTCGTTTTTGCTGTACGACGTGTGCCGACAGCGACGCCAACATCTACACGGACGACGGGAACGCTTGATTCTCTCCGCCTGACAGTCAGCCAGCATTTTTTCGACCACAATTTCTATCTCTCGTTACCGCTCACCAGTGCCACCACTTCCAGCCAACTTCCTTTTGACCAGGAAGGCGACACTTGCAGAACCTCGTCCGCATGAAAATGGTCATCCGTTATCAAATGGCCCGCGGAAATTCGTACGAGTCCTCGGATTACCTCCTCAGGTGTCTCGATCATCTCTATCCCAGGCGAGTCAGCCACATGACAATGCGTTCAACTGTTATCCAAGAGCAAGAGGTCGACACGGGCGAAGTGATAGGTCCATCTGTGAGGCCTTCGACGATGGGACCACTCCGCTTCCATCTCCATTCACACTTGGGCCAGGTGGAATTGATGTTTATGCAACCTGAAGAAGCGAGTGAGGATCAGAGTATCACTCCCTCTCACTTCTCATGAAGGCCCTCTTCGACAGACAACCAGATAGTCGAGCACCCGGTATGGTCTGGCTTACTCCGCTCAACCGTTGTTCATCTAGCTCTTTGGATTCCCTCTGCCAGGGGGCCGCTGGTGACACAGCTTCCGAGGTTGGCATATATGCTGGCGAATCCATATTGCCAGGTTAGGTCACTCTCCCTGGTCGAGTATGGTACTTCGGAACACGGCCCAAATGACCAGTATAGAATCAATGCATGTATACTTCGTCTTGTGCGGTGGATACTGTACGCGCAGATCATCTGGCTGGTTAGAAGGGAAGAAACAACATGATTATTATTGTGATGCAGTGTGTCTTCCATCTGTGGATCTATTTGATCCTATAATTGGTTCAATCAACCCCTTAGGGACCGCATGCCGGGTAGATCTGAAACGACGATCCTGGGTATCTCCGAGTGTCCTTCGATTGGCAGGTTGCCGTGTCCAAGAAGCTCGCAAGCATCCAATATCTCCGCCTTTCAATCATTCGCCGGTCCGTTGTACATCTTCTTTAGCCCGCAGTGACCATAATTTTGGCAGACATCTGACAGTACATGAGTCTCTTTAGTAAGATAGTTTGTGTTGCCCGACGATAGCCGATAGCCAGGACCAGCCAGGACCACCACCCAACTCACAGAATGGCTCATTCCTTGACACTGTCGTTGGATGACCCAGTGGTGATTACTTACTCTACCTTGTCTGTGACTGCTAAACCGTACGAATACGTTCACCCTTTTGTTTTGTCAGTACGTCCTTCTCATCTTCTTCCACTGTTCCCACCACCATCAGGATAACCAAAGGGGGGACTTTGCCTTGGTAGTATGGTACTATCTTGCGATGGCATCAAGGTACCCCGTCGAAAGGGCCGTCCCAGCAAGACATACAGTAGGGGAAGAAACGAGGTTTACCTTGGCGTCATCAGTACTTGAGACACGTTTGAACTGTTCGAGTTCGAACCTACCCCTGTATTCAGGTGTTTCTCGACACTCCGCCCCAGATCTAACCTCCGATCCTACTACTACCGAATGCTGTGGAGAGCGCGATGTAGGTTGTCTTCGACGAGAAGGTACTACGCACGGTGACTTTGATGTCAGCGGGGAGGCACTGCTGATTCTCGTCATCACCAGTTTTTTAGTTACCGGTGTATTACACATATTTACGGGTTTGTCGGCGTAGATCATCGACTGAGAGAAATTCCATAATGAAATAACTCCCTAATCTTCAAATCAAGATCAGCACAAACAATAGGTCCGGGAATTGTATACATATTGACGGGCAGGAGTAGGTAGACAAAGACTCCCCAGCACTGAGTCGGACTGAGTGCAGACATTGGAGCACTGATGATCCGACGAGTCCAAATGAGCAATAAAAGACACCTTCCAGTGCATCTGATCCATAGTGGCACCGTAAAACGGACAGATGGCAGAAACGCGACATTAACATCAATATCGGTGCGCTCTGGTGCCGTGGGTTCAAGGCTTCTTGATTCCTGCCGGAAGCCACACTGGGAAGATACGATCTAATTTTAAATGAAATTCTCCACTGAATCTTTTGGCCGCAACCCATGCTGTATGCCAGCATAACGACCCTGTTCTCTCCGCAGAAAACAAGTATGCTACCCGTACTGCCTTTCGTCACCACCCCTACATCCTGATCGCATGTTTGGCCAACATTGGAGGATTGTGCATCACGCGTTGTTCCCAACAAGTCTTGAAATAAATATTTAACATACCCGGTAGAGGATATAACTGCGGCCACTGGCAGGGTAACCCAAGACTGAACCACTGCCAGCCTCCCTTGGGCCTCTCCTTGACTCTCGTTCTCTGTTTGTCGTGGTCATTCAGACATCACCGTTTCCCTTGTACCTGCCATGTCCTCCGACTTACAATCGGCTTTGCAGCTCCTCCAGATGAATGACTATGTATCTCGTATGGTTGCTCATACCCTCCCTCGATGATTAATCTTATAGACCAACACAGTCGGCGTTGTCACTGTGGTTGTGTATGATTATCGTCAGTAATCCTTATGCGCACGGAACCCTGTTCGTCCTCAACTGATCATTGCAATGATCCTACCACTGTAGTTCTCACCTTTTCGAGAGAGGTATGTCATGACTTTTGACCTATCATTTCACTATCCACTGGCACACCATATCGGTTAGCTGACAATATTCCAAGGTAGACTATGTTTGGGTGAGCAACAATTACCATCCAGTAAGTGCTGGCCCCCTGACGGTCCCGCAGCGCAGACCCTGGACCTGGGTTTCCACAATGTTTGTTCTGGTGTGTACAAAGCCTCAGCCCACACCCCATTGCAGGTAGTCTGAATTGACACTTCCATAGATCCGTTATTTCGGTCTTTGTGCCATTATGTAAGTATATTGTTGTTATGATGCATTGCACATTGTACAGCTGAGAATTAAACTGTGTTGAAGTCCCCAAGCCCTCTGTATGTCCAGAGATATATATGAAGTTAATTGAGCTGATTGGGTGCATTTACAGTGGGAAGTACCTTTGTCCCTGGCCCTGTCACAGTGAGTGTCCTGCCTCATATCTCGTCCACATTTAATACAATTACCGTCCTCTCTCTGGTAGCTGTATGCATCTAAACCAAGACTGATAACTGAATTGATAACAGTTCTGTAGATGTAAGTAGATTGATTGATTGTGCCTTTCACACAATCGGTATGAGACAAGGATATTCCAAAGGTACTGGAATATATCTGGTATTTGTCTGGGCGTTCGAGATATTCATTGCAGCTGCTGATTGTAAGTTACTGTAACTTCTTGATTCATTTCTCCTCACCGTGATTTCAATTACAGATGTCATGATCCTGCGGGTATATGCAATGTGGAATAGATCCAAAAGGATTCTTTGGACCCTCCTATTCATTTATGTTCCACAGGTTATTTGTTCCTTTGTTTTTGCAGGCATCTATGATAATCCCAATACCCACATTTCAGGTATGTTTGGAACCAAACTGTACATATCGCTGTATCTCATGCCAGAGATGGCCATTTGTTACCTTCTGCACATTTTTCTAGTCACGGTTGTTCAAATGATCGATTTCTCTTTTTGCAATGCCTCAACTAACAACATTGCACCATGGATTCCCGTGTATGTTAAAATCCCGCGATTTGTTCTCAGTGCTACACTTTTGGTTCTCGCCATCATGCAAACATTGAAGCAGTCAGTCGACATGTACAAAGCAACCAAGCAGTGGCATCCTAACCGGTACATGCAGCAACTCGTCAGAGATGGAATTCTTTATTTCCTTGTGTACGTCTCCCTTTTCTAAATTCTACCATTCTCGTTTGTCAGCATAATATCCTCCCATCCACCTTACTCCTGGGTATGTACAAAAACTAATTGCTTAGTTTTTTTCTTCTAAACTGCTAGGAATATGATTTACAACATTTCTGGTATATTATTCGATTGGGCTATGGTAACCAGCACTTTAGTGCTCTTCGTGATGGTGTTTTATTTGACAACCATATTTCCTGTGATGCCTCGGCTCATCATCAGCGTGCGAGAGCTGTATGACTGTGACACCCATCGTGGCTGCCAGGGGATTGACAATGGACTCGGTGTGTTGTCCCAACCCAATGCCAGTCAAAACGCGGCCATGTCCGCAATTGCGTTTGCGGATGTCCCCCAGGAGCAGGAGCAGGTTGTAGAAGGGGACGCAAACGAGTCAGAGGCGATTCGACTCGAACCATTGGGAGATAGCACGCGTCAGGTTTGAATGAGGATTTTGGGTAGAAATCAGGGATGAGCACAGGCGCTGGGGCGCTGAAGAAAGGAAGATGGTGTACTTAAAATTGTGATTCGCTGTATTTATTTTACCTATGCATATGCCTCTCCTTCTAATCTTGGTGTATTATTTATATCTCAATGCTCGATTGTCTCGAGGGGCTTCTCCTTTCACGCGCGATCTGGTCTGTGCTGCAAGCTTTTTCGGGACCTGTGCAACGCTTTGATAGAGACCATCATGTTGTACACATTCCTGGGGTGCTTACTACAGCATATACAGCGGAACCAAACACTACTGTCACCAAGGAAATAGGTACAGTGTTTTTTCCTTCCTGTCCGACAGCGTCAAGTCGGCTCCCTAGTGGAGGCATGAGGAAGAATGAGATGTCTTCCATGGGATTGAATATTGATGTTGTGTTGACTCCCGCGATGAAACAGTACGGGCCGGTGCTATCTAATGAGGTTGTTTGACGAAATTCGCTTGAACATGTGTCATTCGATGTGCATACCTCGGGTTTCCGGAGTTGGGCTGAGCAGGTCTCTTTCCTGAGATCAATTGATCTTGGTTCCTCAGCCTGGGACATGCTGCACGCAATATTTTCCTCCCATATAAGCGGGTCAGGGTAAAGAGAGATCATTCCAGACTGCTGGAACGAGGAAAAGAAAATCAAGTTATGTAAATGAAGAAGATAGGTCACCTATTGGGGGTTGAAAAGCGAGCTTAGACATATCATTCAAAGCCATGCTACGTCATAGTACTGAAGATGACGCGTGTAGCCTTGCGGATGAAAGAGGGTGTGGTTATCTGTAGCCGAGAGAAACGCCCGTTAGCGAGATTCGAAGAGGAAGAGATAAACAAGATCTGCGTGGATTAGGGTAACGACACTGGTCCTGAACCTCTGCAGCCAATGGTGACATGATGGGCCTCTTTCGTAGGATACCTAACATCATTAACCTTAATCGTCAGACCCGAATCCAGACCAATAAAGAGCTGCTCACCCTAGAATCCAATGGGAATAAACCCGCGGGTTCTGTGGCAGAACTATGGGTACCCATCGGAGCTAGATAGAATCCATGCCTGGCCCCAAGTGTTCCGGCTACCACTATCATAGCAGTACACGTTAGTGACAAAGGGCGGACTGAAAAGGACCTAATGTAACTCAGGCTTCACCAACATGCGCGCATGATGCGTAAGTGCCCATCCACCTTTCTTTTGAGCGCGAGTGCGAGTCATCTCCAACGCCACCACCACACCATTTTTAGCCGACGCTTCCATCCGCCTTTCCTCCACCATCCTCGCTGAATCCCGCTTCCATGAATATGGACTCGTCCATCTGTCCGTTCCAAATCGCCCACGTGGGCAAGGTCGTCCGAGACCTCAACCGTCTCCTCTGGGTCACTTCCTCTATCATCTCAAGCATCTCGATTCTGGGTAAATCAATGACTTGACGGTACAGTCGAGACTCGACTATTATCCGACAAAGTGGTCACGTGCGAAATCGATTCGTTTGTGGGGCTCAGCACTGTTTCCAGCTCCACTCACCCTTGGGTCAGGTGTGAATTTACTGTTTACATGCAACCCGGAGAGGCTCGAGTATGGGGGCTCGTCTCACAAAGGCCCACTTCGACAAACTCCCGTGCTGGTCAGTGCAGGCTCTGCCTTTGCCTACATCACTTACCCAAGGACCGCCAGTGGTACGGCTTCCGAGGCCATTGTGTATATCGGTGAATCCGCCGTCGTACTTTGTGTTGTTGGGTCAGGCACATCGGGCTGGGGTCGAAGTGTTCATGCCTCATCAGTCTGGGTCACGGATACCAACAATTGGGTAGAGGGGTAGTTGGATTGCAACAGACGGGTGGGTGGCCCCGTCGCTCCCCGCTGGTTTCCTCGCTCTTCCTTGCTCTCACACATGTTGGTTTTCAGCGTCATCTTAACTGTAACCCGCCCCTCCCATCGTGACATACGACTATGCACAAGGACGGTCCCCCGTTTTGGTCACTGTGCAATCTGCACATTGCATCGCATCGATGACGCCCCCATCTATTTTTACCTTCCGTGGCCGAATATCGCACTTCCGAATGCAGCTCGAATCCCTATCGTTGCTTAAATCTATGCATATACAGTATGTTGTGTGTTCCGAGCTGGACGGTGTACATAAAAACTACCCAGCTCTTTCAAAGTGAACAGAACATGGACATCATTGCAACGCAGTGTCCCTTCCGTTCGTGAGTACGTTTGATTGCATTTATGGCTCCTCAATGTTTCAGGAACTGCACCCAGGAATACAGCTGAGACGATCATCTTGGGTGCTGCGAGTCGACTCCCGGGTGATCAATCCCCGACCCTACCCTGGAGATGGAGAGCACGGTCGAGGTCGTCTTAGATGGTGGGGATGCATGTGTGACCAGCTGTGTCGTCTCAGCTGTGTAGCAGGAGTGATCATGATGTAAAACACAAGGTCATTGTCTCAATAACCTGACATTTCGATGTGGGCCTTCTTTGTCCCATATTAGAACTGAAGCAGTTGCATCAGGCTCTTGATGCAGACTACTGCACGATGTCCTAGTCCAGTATCCATCCGGCCCTCGACCCAAGAGGCTACATGCTTACGATACCTCTATAGTTATCAATGAATGTTGGCCCGCTCAATGTCACGGCACACTTCTTGATGATCACAGTTTAGGTTGCCATTGGCAGAAGCAACCATCGTTCTCTACATTGTTTCCACAGTTCCCTGTCTGGGTGACGTGGCTGTAAATGATGGTGAGTTCTCTGATATTGGCAGGGAGACACTGCAAGTTCTCGTCATCACTAGATTTTTGGTTACCGGGACGTGACCCATGGATATCTCTCGTCTTCTGAACTCAATGTTTCACTGTTACGTATATCTTCAAGTTCCACTATCTCGACGACGCTTCTCCTCTACATCCGTGATTTGATCTGTGCTAGAAACCTTTCCAGGACCTACGTGACACTTTGATAGACACTAGCACGTTGTTCACATTCCTTGGGTGCTTACTACAATCCATATGACCGAATCAAAGGCTACTGTCGCCAAGTAAATGGGTGAGCATCACGACCCTACGTCGCGGTATGCATGAGCTCGGGAACTCAACAGTTGTCCTGCTCCCACTGCGAATGGCATCAATTCATCAGTTCATGTACTCGGAGCATGTCTCGTTCACTCGTCGTTGTGTCGGAAAGGTTGGCTTCAGATGCAGGATCACAATGCCGCCAGCGAGTGCTCAATATTTCGGTGGCATCTAACCCTGACGAGCGGGCGCTACATTGGCTCGTAACCCGAGCTGGACAATAAACGCGGGCGAAGAAGTGCTAGCTAGGATGTAGATCACCACGGTATTTTTTCCCTCTTGTCTGATAGGTTAAAGTGTGCTCCAAAGTAGACGCACCAAGAGAAAGAAAGAACATCCTCGAGATTGAATATCGATGTTCCATTCGGACGTTCCTGTACGCGGTTGTTGCGTTGTGACTGTCAGCGATGTGCCTATATCTCGTGGGGATGCTTACCACCCCTCCAATCCGATGAGGAAGATAGGGTCACTGCGAAGACTCCCATGATGAAATGATATGGGCTGATGCCATTTGATCGAGCTGTTGGACGAAGTTTAATTCACGAACACGAGGACACTCAACTGATCCTCTGTTAGTTTCAAACATCGTATATCTGTTATCAATTAGTCGAATGCATGCAGTCCTACCTGTTTTTTTTTTTTGCATGCCATCGAGTGAAGCATTCACGCCAGAGGCGAAAAATACTGGTCTGGAGTATGAGCACTCCTTGCCCTAGAACATATACATGCTTGGTGCGCGGTATGTCGAGCAAATATCCACAGTCGCCGTGGACCAGCGTGTCCTGCAGCCAGGATAGACATCGTTCAGTCTAGTGACTCACGCACCTCGAGTTGCAGTCTTTGGGTACCAAGTGAAGAAACACAGCCACAGTTAACCTCCCTCACGCGTTTGCTCAAACCACGCCGTGGCCCATTCTACGGCCCACTCCCGCCGAGCACTCCCAGCGGTCTTCCCTTTGAGCGGAAGGGCGACCGTCCGTGCTCTACCCTGCCAATGCTCTCATCTGCGCTTACTTCCCCATCCTTTCCTTCTGTCAATGGAATCGCCTTCTCGGCCGTCTCGAGCATCTATATTATAGGCGAGTCGACGATTCGATGGTATAGTCGACTGTTATTCAAGAACAAAGTGTTGTCTCGTGCGAAACCAGTAGAGCTTATGGGGCCTTCGATGACAGGGTTACTCCCCTCACAACTACTTCCAGTTCCATTCACACTCGGCTCGGGTCGTGATTGACAGTATACGCGACCCAGACAGGCGGGGGATCATCAGCGATCGAGATTTCGCCCCCCTTCTCACCTCTCACGAATTTGGCCCTCTTCGACAGATCACCATACTATTCAACCGCCGCTTCTGGCCTGGCTTACGTTGCTCAGCTGGGAGGGCGGCCAGCGACACGGCTCCCGAGACCAGCATGGAGGTAAACTTACTGCCACGTTTCGTGACGAGTCGGGGCAGGCGCACTGGACTAGGCTGAGGAGAATTGTGCACGCCAGTAATTGGCTTGGGGGGTCGGGTTTGGGGTGGACTAAATTGAAGCGGACACGTGAGTAGGCCTCACCCTCTCCCCAGCTTTTCCTTTTTCTCGCGCACGTTGGCTTTCAGTGTTGTGTCGAGTGTCACTCGCTCATCCTATCGTGATATGTCACTGTATACGCAAGGATAAATATCCCTTTTTGGCGCCATGCGCAAGCTGTACATTGTATCGCGTAACTAAGTAGCCTTGAAACTGTGGCACCAGACTGGAGCTATCTTTCAAGCCACCATTGTATTTTCAGCATTATTTATAAGTTCGAGGCACACGCTCAGCCGATGTACCACTTACTATCAGCAGGATCCCCGCGTACAATATATCTGTGCTAGCTGCCTATTCCTGCCATCCAATATGCATCCACTGGCAGTTCGAACCTGTTAAGCCATTGTTTGTGTTTATATCTACAAAAAGACCAGAGAATTGTTTTATTGTAGAAATGCTCTCGGTTGATGGTCCACGTCAACCTAGTATACTCCCATAAATTTGGATACTGGTCTAGTAACTAAAATTTTAGTGATGGCGAAAATCAGCAATTCCTTCCCAGCGACGCCAACGAATCCACCCCAATCAGTTGATCTGGGGCCTCTTCATTTTAGCGGGGGAACTGCGGAAGTGATGCGGAAAACTACGACTTTGGGGACGGTGAACTCAACAGTGATGATCATTGCAAGGAGTGTGTTGTGGCGTTGAGTGGGCCAACATTATGCTTCGGTTCCATCATGGAAACGAGAAGGCGAAAGTCGAGATGGCAGATATGATCGAAACAACTGCCTTGTGCCAAGCCTCTCCCGGCTTGATACGTTCCCCCGCATTTCTGTCCTTTCCCGCACCACGACATGTTAATTCGTAGTGCATGCCTCTCCCTCAGATCACCCACCATGAAAGCCTCGAGCAGGGCCACGCTCTCCCGCGTCTATCTTCGCTGGTACCAAGGAATGAATCCTACGATGCTCGGGCACCGTGACCCCACTCATCACATTATACAGTTCTTTTTCCTGACCCTATACATGTCACGACTACCCTCTTCTACAGCAGAGACCGCATGATTGACCGGATGACGCCAAAGGACAGGCGCAACAGATCGGAGAAGGTGTGAAAAATAGAATGAATGGATGCATGTGAGATATTGATCACCTGGTAATCGGAACATCGGAGGTATAAAGATCCCGGGGGGATCGCTTGACCTCTGCGCTGTGGGCAGTTGCTACAAAATTGATTGAACTCAATGAGATTAATCACGCCAGAAAATGAAGTAACACTGCGTTGCGATGGAATTCTTCCTTCCGAAATAGCTGGACCATGTGGACGTACACCGTGCAGCTCGGAACACACAGCATATATGCGGAGTTATTACAACGGACATCCAAGTCGCCTTCCGAAGTGCCATCTTCCGTCGGGGAAAGTGACGATAGACCGAGGGGGCACAGGTGTCGATTTGGTGCGAATGCACAGATTGCACGAATTGTGAGAAAGAGAGTTCTGTCGTTGCGCTTACATTGGTCTGTCACGGTGGAATGAGAAGCTTACAGTCAAAGCGACGCTGAAGAGCAACGTGGGTGACAGCGAGGAAGAGTTAGGCAATTGGTGGGGGACGACGGGGTTTACCTACCCGTCCACCCCATACCCTCTTTACTTAGTTATCAATGTCCGCAACCCAGACTGATGGGGCACGAACAACCTCGACTATCCCCCATGCCAGTGACCCGACAAAACGATCAATTCACCAATATACTCACCGAGCTCGGAAACCGTGCTCTCCCAGTTGAGCAACGTCAACGAGGCGAGAGCCAGCGGTTGATTAGCATGGCTATCTGATGAAGAGGACCACGTTCGTGAGAGAGGTACGAGAACCCGATCCTCTCCCGCTCAGGCAGGTCCCGTAAACAGTAAATTCTCAAATCACCCAGGTGTGAATGGAGCTGGGGATCCAGGGGATACGATTGGAGTCTTGGACGAACTTTCATGCGCGGGCGAGTCCGTTTTCATAAAGACAGGGTTTGGCAAGGATGGGGCGAGAAACACGGGTGGAAGTGTCGGTAAGGAATAGCGTGGGCATGGGGTCGGAGATGTCGCCTCCCTGCTGAGATAGAAGACGACCGGAGGTAGTCAACAGATATAGGCCCGCGGAGGATGTAACGAGAAATGGAGACCATTTGAACGGCGGAGAGTATCAAGCATTTTCGTTGTCCGTGGCCGATGCTGGTATCGTCGTCGGCAGGGTCAGCATGTCGCAGATACGGCGATACGGATGCGAGATACGTGATTAGTAAGGATGGCAAATAGAGCAACGAGTCGCACCTCCACATGTCTGCGGAAGACACATCGATATCTGCATCGCGCACGTCCTCGACCACCAAGCCTCCGGAGGTTTGAACCGAGTGGGCAGTACCACGTCCAAATGCGTCAACACCTGATCCACCTGACTAACCCGCCATACCTCGACTCCACCCACGCCAACGATCTCATGGACCCAATCGATGCTCAGGATCGTTTCGTGGATACAGTCCCGTGTTTCTCTCCCTTTCCCCATCTGCTACACTTCCACATCTCTATGAAGACGCGCCGATATCTGCATCGCACCCGTCTCCGACCTCTACACCTCCAGGAAATCGAGTTGTGACACCCACGTTTCACTGTGTCATTATCCCTTGGCTGACTTGCCATACCTCCCTACCCACGCCAACGACCTCACCCACCCAATAGGCGCTCAGAATATTTTTGGAAATTACCTCCCTTTGTTTTCAGGGTCGCGACCGCGCCTTTGAGGCTTCGGAGGTCCCAGAGACGGGCCGTCCCATCGTGGGCGCCTGTCAAGACTTGAGGTATGCTCAGGATGGAGCGCGAGGGGAAGGTTTCGGTAGCGTTCGAGTTGGCGTTTTAAAGAAAGAATCGGTTCGGCGCTGGGATGGACGAGACAGGGAAGAACGTTCCAGCTGTACAGGCAAGTGAGGGTGAATGGAGACAAAGGATGGAGACAGTCCCGCCGGTAGAGGACATCAAGATGGTATATCTGTCAGGAATAACACGGTCGTCGAGGAATTACCTAGAAAACAATGATCAATAAGAATAAAAACTTAACAGGAACCAGTTTGGGATCGGCTCCACTTAAAAAGAAGGAAATGATGAAGAAACGTAAGATCGTATCCATACACACCCCCGAGTCGACATCCCACGTCAGTCGAGCCCACAACTACACGCCCGCTCGTTCAATCCGGGCGCATAGTCGACCTTTGATGTGCCGTGTGAGACCTGAGTACGATCGTGGGGGCTTTGCGTTTTTCGCGTCCCTAGTCAGCGTCCCTGGCAATCTTGCGCCGTTTCTTGCGGTCGGAAGCGGAAGTCGGATCGACCATGAGTCTGACTCCGCCTGGTGTGTTTGGACGAAATGGAGGAGCATGGGGGCATAAAGGTGGAGTGAGGCAAAGGTTTGGGAGGACGAGGACGCATGATGGAAGAGCAAGACGCGGCGAGACAAGTCACTGGACCGCACGAGGTTCTCGCAAAGCATACAGATTCATTTCTTGATATCAGAGACGGGACGACATGGACGGAGGCGAGCAGCGCCTGACACAATTGAATATCCCCGATAATTTTTTGCGCGTCATCAACGAGACGGGTGCGATCGTCGTACAAGGCAGTTAACAAGTGTCTGGAAGAGAGTGCGTTTGAGTGCCATCAGGATACGCGAGGACGAAGTATACTGAGATACGCGACACGAGAGGGAGAAACATAATCCTGGTGCGGAAACGTTGTCATGAGGTGGGGGGCCAACACCGACCGGAAATGCTCGATCTCGCGTGTATTTCTGCCTTCTCACCAACAAGGTTGTCGTGCACACAATCCAAACAGCTCCCGGGCGCGATGCAGACCTCAAATCGATACCATTTTCTGCGCGACATTCTCCGAGGGTGGTTCGTAGGATTGCGCCACGAACAAGTGAGTCAGATGTAATAGGTGTTGCGAGAGGACGTTGTGGACGGGTTCGTAGTGTTTCAAGTCGTGTGGGATGATAAATTCAAGGAAGAAATGGGAATAGGATGTTTTGGTAGCGAACAATGCAGCAGACGAGGACAACCGAATATGGTTTGAACTTTGTCTGTGGCTGTGTTCCTTCTTCCGACTCAATCACTTCATGATGAATTGCATGACTCCTTGGATCCTTTCGGAGAAGAAACATTCCCCGTTGGTTAGTCTTACACGAGATTTGTGAGTCCTCGTCATATCTTGCTGCGGAACTCTGTTCACAGCGACAGTAAATATCTACACATGAGACCCACTCATGACATACCGTGCACAAAACGCACGTGCATTCCAGGACGTTCTCCAACACGGAGCGCTCATACTCCAGAGGAATGTTTCTCGCAAGATGGAAGATGAATGTGTGTCAGTTTTCCGATTCAGTGCGTGTTCACTGCTATAAACATCTGCCAGGTGGACGCCGTAAATGTTCGTAGGTCTCTCTCCGGTACTCGAACAGCTGCGCTCTTACACATGCTTTGTTTACGCCAGCAATGCGTTCGGACACCGAACAACAAGTTCTCGGGTTCACCACGGGCAGACTGTATGTAGGCATTCGTCTGGAAACCACAGAAACGACAAAGATTCCTTGCGAATATTATGCTGAGCTCGTAGAACCAGGTTCTATTAATGCGGTATGGAGGCCAGTGTTATCGAGTTCACGTCGTGCTCTAATACTTCACCCTCAATGCAATTTTGAAGCATCATATGTTCGACAAGGCGATTCACGGACTTTTGCGGTACCTCAACTGACTACCCAAACGCCTGAGGCCAAGCATGGATTTAATTCATCGACGACAGACTCGCACAGTTCCATGCTCAGAGCCCGACACTCACCGTCATCTTTGTCAGAGTTGCTACAATTCGTGACGGTGTGCTCAGTCTCAATTCGCGGTATCAAACGTTTGGGTGTGCGAACACGCCCTGTCGCGTCGTTTGCAGTTGTCGATGGTCGCATCTTGTAGCAAACTGCAGCATTACTGGATTCCAAGGTGAGTAGTACATTATGTTCTTGAATTGAAGCTTATTAAGCACCTGGACCAGACAGCATTGGCTGAAGAGTATCTGTATTGTTTTGTCGCGCGTGTGGTTGACATCTCTACGAGATTGATATAGGTACACCCCCGACGGCCACGACGCAACAACTACGTAGAGGAACGTCCGAATGAAACATCAATATTCAATCTTCAAGAAGCCCTTTCTTTCTTCCTTGTGCGTCCACTTGGGTGGGGACTTATCCCTGTTGGACGGAAGGACAGAACACCATACTCATATACATTCCCAGCTAGTGCTTCTTTGCCTGTGTTTATAGTCCAGGTCGGGTTGCGTGCCAATGTAACGCCCTCTCATCAAGTTTTTATGTCACCGAAATATTGAACCTTCGCTTGTTGCATTGCGACCCTGCATCCCAGGCCCAACATTTCTGATAATACGACGAACGAACGAGACATGTTTCGAGTGCGTGGACCGATGGATCGATGCCGTGGGTGGTCAGAATAGGACAAGCCTCGAGTGTCCGAGCTTACGCCTGCCCCGACACGCGGTCGTGATGATCACCCATTTCCTCAGTGATAGTAGCCTTTGATTTCGTCATATATCCTGTAGTAAGTACCCGAGGAATTAGTTTCTATCCAAGCGCTGCGTAGGTCCCAAAAGTGTTTGCAGCACAGACCATATCGCGAGTGTTAAGGAGAAGCCCCCTCGAGATAATTGAACTTCGAAATACAGATGATACATTGAGATCAGTAGGCGAGGTGTATGCATAGGTCAAACCAGTAGCGCTAATTGGTGGTAGAGTCAGTGTACATCGTCTCAGCAAAACTGATGCATCGATCGTCGGTGTCAAACACGCTGTAAAAGCGTTGGCTACGCGGCGGACATAATGAGGGGAGCAACCCTATCGAAAAATAGATCACATACAGGGAACCATATCCGTTAACGAAATCGAAGCCAGAACCAGATGGCTAGCCGGTATTGCTGACGACAAGGTATGTCGCAGCTCCCTCCGATGGCGGTGTTCAGCGAATGGGGCCAAATCTGTCCGTTTGCAGTAAGGCTATAGCCTACAAGAAGTACCTCCAATGTTGAACAATGACGTCTGAAGGTTGGCGTATTGAGCGGGGGTAATGGTCAGGAACTGGGTGATAGGGTCTATAGTTCCACCCGTCAGGGACTGGCATCGCTGGAATGCATCTGCAGGTCCTAGATGCAGAGTTAGCCTTCAAGTAGTTCGTAGCAAATATCATGATTCCCCTCACCCGAGGGAATGTAGATGAGAGTGGTGCTGGTGTCGACGACACCAGCGGTCGATAACGTAATGGTGGTATTTCCGTAAGAG
>QFEL01000864.1:0-14117 GCA_003316195.1 Neoboletus brunneissimus | reverse complement strand
GGAATAGAGACCGCGAATAGATACCGAGGCGTGCTGTGCGACACAGCGGTGGTAATACAGCCAAAGGGCGATGACGAGGGGAAAGGCATGAGGCCGGGGATAGCCGAGAGAACCGGTAAGAGCCGAGTTCAGGGGGGGCGAACCGGAACGTGGTCGGAGGGAGGTCATAGGCGAGACCGGGAATGGAAATAGAGTTTGTAGCCGGGGGCCGGATACGGGGGAGCCGGGCCGGGTACCGCGAGCCGAGGAAAATCATAACAGTAACTCGGAGTGGGGATGGGGGCAGAGGACGAGGGATCCGAGTGATGTCGAGTCGTTAGACCAAGTGTTACGGTTCGTCCTAGGGTAAGGCGACCGTAGACCCGAAGGGTAGAAGCCTCGAGAGAACGAGGTGAAGGCGGAGGGGTAGGGATGAAGTACGAGGTGGTACGAGGTGGGGACGCCAGAGGGAGCCGGGATCAGAGGTCCGGGGTTCCGGTCGACTCAGGTCTAAGGCCTTATTGTCGAGTACAGAGGATGCAAAGGGACTAGCCGGTCCAGTGACAGGCGAAGTCGAATCGCGCAAAGAGGAGCTTCAAGGGGTAGATTCGGGAAGCTAAGCTAGGGTACAAGTGTACTAGCTAGCTGTTTAAGTAATGTACCCTACCGCGCACAGACCGGGTCAAGAAAGGTAAGTACAGGGCAAGAGGTGCGCGAGGTGTCCGAGCGGGGGTACTACAGCAAGGGCACGAAAAGGGGGTGGAACGGAGGCAGTAGTCGGAAATGAAGAGTAGATGGGAAAAGGGATGCTGCCCGGGGCGGAGGGGAAGGGTTCGAAAAGAACCCGGGCTAGGCTATGTGATGTTTAGGTTTTAAATGAAAAGGGTCCGTGGCCGACCGGAATTACCGACCGGAATTAAAGGAAGTACAAGAGATGAGAAGCATAGGTGCGTCGGAACTACCGACCGGAATGGAAGAGAATGCGAGAATGAGAAGTAAAGGTAAGGCTGTCGCAAGCGGAAGAAAGAAAAGAGGTGGAAAGGGAGTAGGCATAAGAGGGAGTTGTAACACCAAGCAAGGGGTTCACGTTAGAGGTAGCGATGGCCTCCCTAGGTGAGGAGGGACGAGGACGAGGGGTGGGGTACAAGTGTACAGGCGGTGCTCACAGGTGTGAGACAGGGGCTAGAGCTGAAAAAGGGATAGGGGCTAGGCGAGTTGTAACAAGGACGGAGAGTGAGGAGTCCGAGTGATGTCGGGTCTCAGGACCAGGCAAGGGAGTCACGTTAGGGACAATGACAGCCTCCCTAGACGAGGAGGGAAGAGGGCAGGGGGGCGAGGTACAGGTGTGCAGACGGTTCTCACAGGTGTGAGACAGGGGCTAGGGCCGAAAAAGGATAGGGGCTAGATGAGTTGTAACAGATTCTGTGCAATAAAGAGCAATCCTTGATTGTCACCACAAACTGAGATTGGTTTTAGATGGTAACCCAATTCTTCCATCATCTGCTTAATCCAGATGGCTTGGCGCGTACAGTCACTCAGAGCCATATACTCAGCTTCAGTAGAAAACAGAGCAGTGGTTTTCTGCAAATGAGAATTCCACAAGAAAATGCCATCAGCTAACTTAACAAAGTAGCTGGTTTGAGAGTGACTGGTATCAGGGTCTTGGCCCCAATCTGAGTCTGTACAAGCAATGATCCCAGAATCTTTTGATCCGTCATAAACTAGTGAATAGTCTCTGGTACTGAGAAGATATCAGCAGATATACAGGGCCTTATCAAGGTGCTCCTGTGAGGGATTTGCAGAATGTCTAGCCATTTGCATTACAGCATAGGCAATATCTGGGCGAGTACCAATCATGATACATAATAACGAGCCGATAACTGTTTGAAAACGCACCTGCAATTCATAGTTGACAGGGGCATCATTCTTCACTGGGTAATATCCCTGTGGCAAAGGAGTTCAGGTGGGGTTTGCATTCTGCATTCCGAATTGCTCCAGAACTTTATTCAGATAGGATACTTGGTTGATATGGATCCACTTTAAACCTTTTCTCCTAATGTTCATCCTGAGGAATTCACAAGGTTCCCCAAGGTTGCAGCATTTCCACTTCTTCATGAATGTGGCCTTAAGCTTGTCTACGAGAGCTTTATTGGGTCCACAGAAGAGGGCATCGTCTACATAGACAATGGCAAGGATGATATCATTTCCCTTGTGGTATACGAAGAGTTTGGCATCAGTTTTGAGTCGCTCAAAACCCATTTCCTTCATTGACTTATCAAGTGACCTCCACCAGGCTAAGCCTGCTTGTTTAAGGTCATAGATGGCGCGGAGTAGTCAGAGTACTTTGCCTTTTAGATGGGAAGGCATAAACCCTTCAGGGAACTCCATATAGAGTTCTTCTTCCAGTTTTCCATAGAGGAAGGCTGATCGGACATCAAGGCCCGATATGTACCAACCTTGTAGAGCTGATAGGGTGAGCATGCATCACACCATCTCAAATCTTACGACTGGGGAGAAGATCTCATCGAAATTGAGGCCTTCGACTTGGGAAAAACCCTTAGCAACTAGTCGAGCCTTTTTACGACCATCTGATTTGACATCAAACACCCATCAATTTTTAATCACCTTACAGTTGGGTGGACGATCTATGATCTCGTAGACTTTTTGGTCTTTGAGGATCTGGAGCTCATCCTCACAAGCTTTGCGCCATAAGGTCTGCTCAGCTGGAGGGAGCTTGAGAATGTCCCTAAAGGTCCAATTTCAGTAGTTTATGTTGGCAGCATCGAATGGTACTGCCCGAGTGCACAGGTACTTAAGCAATTCTTCTCCCCCTTCCCTGGTCATCCAATCAATATTGTCTTCAGATGGAGTTGGAGATGGGGGGTTATTGGAGGGTTGAAATGCACCAGGGACTTTTGGTGTCTTGGGCTCTGAAGAGGGTGTTTTTGATGATTTGCCAATCATGTCCTTCCATCGGGATATCCTATCAATGTCCTTAACCTGCTTTACAGGATCTCTTTTGTCACCATAGACATTACCAGGTCTGGTAGGTGGGCAGCGAAGTCGCTCTGACTTTCTAGGCAATGCAGGGGGTGCTACAGGTGGACGAGGTGCCCTTGGAGGAGTCTGGGGTGCCTGAGGAGGTGGCACAGCAGGTGCTGGCTCTTCCTCATTATCTGCAAGGAGCTTTGGACTTGGAGCTTTGTGATCAAGAGCTCTTTCATGGGTGCAGGGTGCTCTAGTGTCTGAGTCATCAGAGTAATCCTCTGGTTCTGAGTGCCTATCTGTATCATGGTGAGGTGGAGGATTGCAAGGGGCGCAACTAATTGGCCTATGAGGCTTAGCCCCTGGGTAGTGAGGAAATAGATGCTCATCAAATATGGCATGAGTGCTCACAAACAAGGCATTGTTCAGGTGCATAAACAGCCAGTTGGAGCCTGTTACAACTCGCCTAACCCCTATCCCTTTTTCGGCTTAGCCCCTATCTCACACCTGTAAGAACCACCCATACACTTGTACCTCGCCCCTCGTCCTCGTCCCTCCTGGCTTTAGGAGACCGTCGTCGTTCCTAACGAGACTCCTTCGCTTGGTCTAACGACTCGACACCACTCAGACTCCTCGTCATCCATCCTTGTCCCCACTCCGAGTTACCGCCTCCATCCTATTCTCTGTCCTAGACCCGTTCCCGTGCCTAACCAGGAACGCCCTTCTCTCCCGTCACCCTGGACCTTTACTGGTCACATCTGGGGATCTCCCCCATCACTGTCATTTGTCCTCGCATCTACCCAGGATCTTCCCCTGGTCCCCTCGTACACTTTCTCCTTCTTCTTATTCACCTTACACACTTTCATCTACCTTACCACCGGTGCTATCAGCACACCCTCCGCCCTAGTCATGCACCCACCGACGTCATGCTGTAGTATTTCCCCTTCGCCCCGCTTACGCGGCCCCCACCTTCGCTTATTTCACACTTGGCACTTTAGCTTGCGCGTCCTTTTGATGACCCTGCCCTTTGCCCACACCCTTGGCCCATATTTGGGCTCCTCTTTATTCGAACACTTATATACCGGACACCTTAGCATACTTATTCCCTATCTTCGTCTTGCCTGGTATTCCCCTAGTACCTAGCACTCTAGACTTCGGATTCCCCCTAGCATTGTAGAACCCATACTTCGCACCTTGCCAATGTTCATCCATTGATCATCCTCTGCTGCTGTCTGGCGCCCCTGTCAGGACTTCCTCGATCAGAAGATGCCACCAGGCCTACGTCTCCAGCTACCCGGTTGGAACGTAACAGAGCCCGATCCATTAGCTACTCCTAGGTAGATCATTAGCTGTGATTTAGGCTGTAGCTTGCCTGTATGTATCTCATTGGGAAGATGCACATAGGTACCACATCCAAATACCCTAAGGTGCGAGATGGATGGCTGTTCCCCTGAGACTAGCTTGAAAGGGGTCTTCCAGTTCATGCGAGCCAGAGGCATACAATTGTACACATGTACTGCATGGTCAACAGTGAACTCCCAATAGGAATCAGGGAGGCAAGCATAAAGTCGCATCGCCTGAGCCTTATCTATAATGGTGCGAATAAATTGCTTAGCTCTGCCATTTTGTTGATGCACATGAGGTGCGGACTGGAGAACTTTAATGCCATGATCGGCCATGTATTCTTTAAAAGCTTTGGAGGTGAATTCCCCACCAGCATCTGAGTGGAAGCCCTTGATTGTGGTGTTGTATTGGGTTTTCACCATGGCCATAAACTGTTTAAAGGCACGTAACGCCTGATCCTTAGTTTTGATGCATTGGATCCACCCATGCGAAGTATAGTCATCATAAAAGATGATCATGTACTTGTACTTATGGTATGATTCAATCTCAAATGACTTGAGATCTGAATGAATCAACTCAAAGGGCGTGCTTGCGTGTCACTTACTATGAGGAAATGTGTTACGTTTGACGGTAACAGGTGACACGACTCGTGTCCGCTAAGTCCCGAGTGGACTTTCCAGAAGCCAGGGGCTAGGTCCCCGAGGTGATTCAGCAGAGGGGCGTTACTTCCTAGAGGAGGGATGGGGGAACGAGCCGAGCGAAGTGAGGCGAGGTCGGGGAGATGCGATCTCGGAACTTGTAGACACGAAGTTAAGTGTAGATCAAAGTTACCATACACAAGGTAACTACGTGGTATTTATAGTAGGGATTCGGGGCCCGCTCGGTAGCAGTAAAGCGTCGGAGGAACTACGAGACAGCATATGAGAGAATGCTGCCGAGGAGGATAGAGTCCGTGGCCAATAAGACGAGAGTCAACCGGGATCAATAAGTAAGAGGAATAGTGACCGAAGGGTTGTGGGAGAAGTAAGGAAAAAGGGTCCGTGCTTATGTCCTCTCCACGGGGTCTTCCCTGAAGGCTTCCGAGAAGGCAGTGTTCCACACTGCCTCGTCTCCTAGCGTCGTTAGGATGTCCACCCATTCGTCCGTCTCCGTGATCGTGGGAAGGTCTAACCCGTGACCAGTCACGTGGGTTATACTCGTAACAAAATGACCAATTGGGTTGTTTTCCAAGTTTGCAACCAGAACAGATAGGTGCTTTCGATGGAATTAGAATTTCGGGAAAGTCTTTGACATGCTTCCTTGCAGCTTTGATAACATTGCGCAAGAGATGACCGAGTTGTCGATGGATGAGCTCAAAGTCAAGCATGTTGATAGTTTCTGCATTTTGATGTTGCTGATGCAGAACAGCAGGAGCATGTACCCAATACATAGTATCGGTTCCATGAGAATGGAATGACAAGACCACTCTACATTGCTTGTGGTGATAGAAATCAATATGCCCAGGTGAATTTTGCACACTGAGCTCGGGATCGCACAAAAGTGTGCCCATAGAGATTAGGTTGATCTTACAATCTGGCATGTAGATAACCAGCGATAGTCGCACAATGGTACCTTCCCAGTTGATCAGAACAGAGCCCATTCCTAAGATAGGAGCTACACCGTTTGCAGTGTTGGAGTACTATGGTTTGTCAAAGGGTTTGTACTCAACAAAGTCCTCAAGATGTGAAGAAAAGTGTGATGAAGCACCTGAATCCAACAGCCATAAATCACGGTAATTGTTATGGTCTGACCTAGGTGGGTGACCATAGACCCAAAGGGTGAGAGCTCGTGGTGCCAAGGGTGAGGATCAAGGTGTGAAGGGGAGCCTAAGGGCGTAGACGCAGGGGGGAAACGTGGATCTAAGGTCTGCAATTCCAGTCGACTCAGGTCAAATGCCTTGTTGTTGAGTACAAGGGGATGCGAGAGGCTAGCTGGTCCAGTGACAGGCGAAGTGGGGGTCACACAAGGGTGAGCTTTTACAATGTAGATTCAGGTAAGCTAAGCTAAAGTACAGGAGTACTCGCTAGCTGTTTAAGTATTGTACCCTACTGCACATGGACCGAGTCAGGTATGGTAAATACAGGGTAAGGGCAGAGAGGTGCGCATGGTGTCCAAGCGGGGGTACTACAGCAAGGGCACAAGGTGTGGGTGGAGTGGGGGAATTAGTCAGAAATGAAGAATGGAGATGAAAAGGGGCACTGCCTGGGGTGGAGGGGAAGGGTTCGAAAGCGAACCCGGGCTAGGCTGTGTGGTTTTAGGGTTTTAGGTAAAAGACACCGACAGGGACCGGTGATGAGTCACATTAGGGCAAGCCACAATGTGATGAATTGGAAGAGAAAGCATAGATGAGAGAGACGTATTGTAGAGTAAGGCGGAAGAATGTAGGAAAAAGAGTAGGCGTGCAAATGAATCGTAACAGTAATGATCCTGGACGACTTTCTTGCCTTTACTGATGTGCTGGTTACAGTTATCACACAATGTATATGGTTCTGGCAATGTAGTAGTATTGTCTGAGCTATCTACTACAGGGAGTGAGCTACACAATACTAATGAATGCACGCGCTGTGGGGCAAACATTCATGAGTCAGCTGTATAGGAGACAGTGGGCGAATAATCACACCAGGGATCCTCTTCCTCAGATTCAACTGGTGGTTCGTCATAGAACTGCACCAGGAACTGATCCTCCTCATGATCAGACCACTCAAGGGAGACTTCGTCAGTGTCAGCCAATGCGTCATTGACCTTGGTGATCATTGCAGACATTTTGATGTCCACAGAGGTAGGGAGCTCCTCTATCCGAGAGAAGAGTGGACACACAGGGGCGAATGAGGTTTTGCACACCTTGAGGCGGCGGTTGGCGACCTTATCCACATTGTGGACAGTCTGAATCATCGGCATCTCGCTGATGCGGTGAAGGAGAGAGATGGTGTTCAACGCATGTGGGAACACAGGAGGGCCATACTGAGCAGTGGCAGGGCGATGAGAGAGGACATGAGGGTCAACAGTGGGAGAGGAGAGCACAGGCAATGGCAAACAAGTGCTGGAATTAAAAAACATGGAGGAGGGGGTAGTAAAGGCAAACAAGGTGGTAGCCTCGGACGCATTGGTGTGTGCACCTTGCTTCGCCTTCTTCTGCTTCTCCTCCCCTTGCTTCAAGTGATTACTGCGCTTGTGTCACGGCTTGTTCTTCCCCTGGCCAGACTGGCCTGACGCCTGTCCTTGGCCTTGCTGCTGCTACTGGAACCTGGGGTCTCCCCCTTTCCACTTCACAATGGAGTTCTTGTTGGCCTGTTGAGGGCCAAAAGGGGCACCTTTGATTGGGTGCACAGTGATGTTCTTGAGCCAGGCCGCAGTGACCTGCTTCTCATAGTCGGCAAGGGTAGTGACTGGAATGGTCGAGGAGGAGGCGGCTTTCTTGGATGATGATGTAGCTGCCATGGAGGCAGCAGTGATAGATGCGGTATTAGCCATGTGGACGACGTGGTCAATGTACTTCGGAATCTTGGTGAGGATGATCATCTCCAAGATTTTCAGAGGGATAGCATAGTCCAGCTTATGGAGCCAGGCAAAATGGCTGTTGAGCTTGGCGAAAGCGGGAGCGGAATGGGACATTTTGGAAATGACAAGCATGTTGAGCACTTTGAATTCGATAAAGGCAGCAGCAGACGTCATAACATTGTACTTGTCCTTGAGATCTGCCCAGAATGACTTGGCAGTCTGTTTGGGGTCAAAAGAAGGAAGCAGATGCTTCTTGATATGGAGATGCATGGCGCTGATCACCTGGTTGTCTTCATCTTCCCATTTATTGATAGCATCCTGCTCGGGCTTGGTGATGTTACTATTGTCCACGGGCTGGGGACAGCCGTGGATCATAACAGGGCGCCAGAGGCTCTGGAACTGCAGATACATCTGCATGGCCTTGGCCCAGGCACGGTAGTTCATGCCGTTGAGCATGGGGACAGAGTTAAAGGTGCTGGTGTTGGTAGAAGACATGTTGTTGGAATAGGAATGAGAACTGTAGACAAAGTCGTCAGTAACCTTAACCAGAGCTTTAGAAAAGACAGAAGGGAGGAGTTCAAGACTTGCTTGACAAACTGAAGTCTAGTCAGAAAAACAGCATAGTCTCCCCCTGCAACAGAGGTCTAAGCTCATAGTTTGGGTGAACTAAGTCGCACCAAAACTCATGATGCCAATGGCGAATGAGTCGCACTGGAGGCACCATTGCCAGGCGTATTATCGCACTCAGCATGGGCTAACAACTGAGGAGTGGGGCGAGTAAATCGCGCACCACACAAACAGGAATGTTCAGGATAAATCAGGGAGCCATTGACTATTGGCTTTCGCCAATTCGCCACTCGGGGCTCATAACTTGTCAAGAGGAGATCAAGTACCTCATATAACGGGACCCAGTGCAGTAAGCACTGTACCAAGGGAGAAAGAGTCCTATGGCTACATACCTAGGGTTGTCACTGAAGGTTGTGGTTCGTGTTCAAGAAGAATTGAAACTCCTATTGTAACTCAGTCGTGACTTGCAAACTAAGTAGTCGAAGGTACACGCTTATGTAATACTACTAAATACTAGTGTAACTACGCTATACTTCAACACGCCTCTGACCTTGATAATAACGCTAGAACCACGAATGCTTCCGGAATACCAATACAGAGTGGGTTTTTGGGATCTGGATCCCTGGCCAAGGTCCACGGGGGACATGGGGATCAGGGTACTGAGGTAATGAGACAATCATTTTTGGCATGGAATACTGAAATTCAAACTGTTTTACAGCAGCAATCCGAACTTCCTGATAACAAGGAGTGTGTGCCCATGTTCAGTACACTGGAGGCAATTCACTATACCCAGGAATCCAGTAAGAATAAGGCAACCGAATTTCTCTCATAATCACACCCCATTGGCTTGTTTCACAGACACCAACTTGAAAATCATTAGCCCGGGAGTCAAACAGACAGATCATACCAAACTTGAGGAATGGAAAGGCATAGACATTCAGAAAGTGGCATGGTCTGCCACTGTGAGAGAGGGAACTGTGCAACCTCGGCAAGATGTATCTACCCTCTCCAGAACTGCTGTTGGCCAACAACAATACAAGACACAGTCCTCCATTCAAGGCAGGATAGAAAGGAAGGCGTCCACCTCAAGCACCACTCAGCATGTCATGGTACCATCGAAACCCACCTACATCTCCCTACAGGAACAGTTCCTTCAGATGGAGCATTTGCATTGCGAAGAGAAAGATCGCATAGTTGACCTTATGTCAGAAGAACATAAGGAATACAAGTGCTCCTATGAAGAGCAGTTTGAAGCTTTTCAAATGGAAAATGAGAGCCTTCTGCAGGAGATTTCTGCCTCAGCTTCTTGAATTACTCTTCTTAAGATCCAGCTCAGTGCTCGCAGTGACAGCCAAGTTTCTTTGCACAGGCCATCATGCAAGACACGTTCAGGAACTGTGTCACAGTCAGACAAAGTATATTCCGATATCACCACAATCACAACTACAGTCACCACAGTCACCACTCGAATTGAACAGTGGAAGCACAAGGTTGCTAGGAATAAAGTACAAGTTATCATATCGAACAAGGAACTGGAGTAACTCTTGTTAGACTTATCCAACACAGCTTCTGAAATGGTAGAATTTTGGCAGGATTATGCTGAGCTGTTGAGAGATTATAGCTCTGTCTGCCACGAACTACAAGTGATGTCATCACTAAACTCTGAGAAAAACCATACCATCGCCTCTTTCATGATCAGAGGATCTGAGCGGAAGAACATGGATCCTGTGAAGGCACAGCAGCTCAGTTCTCGTGGTGACATTACCACCTCCATCAAAGTCAAGGAAATGGTGAACACAGATCTCCAGGAAGCAGAACAGTCCAGAAGCGCGAGCGAAGGAACTGTGCAACCTAGGCAAGATGGATTTACCCTCTTCCAAACTACTGCTGGTCAGCAGCAATACGAGGTCCAGTCCTCTGTCCAAGACGGAGCACAGAGCAAGACGTCATTTTACCAAGATACACGCTTTCCCACAATCACCGAGGTCATGCGACACCCTGCCATATTCTCCTCCGCCTCAAGGGCCATCAAAAGTCGGCGCTTAGTGATTCTGTCGAAATCCATGTACAGCACCATGTGAGACAGGTTCCTTCAAATGTGATGACAATTCTTTCTGGCATGACAACAGCTCCCTTGGATGCAGCCTTTTCAGATGCTGTTATGACTCTCAGGGATGAGGTCTCAAACACTGGCCAGATCTGCCTTATGACAATACACCAAAGCCACGCAAGGTAAAGATAAGAGATGAGATGGATGTAGTCAAGTTCTCAGGTCATAACTGTTAGAGCTCCAATGAGGCCACAAGGAAGAGACTCTGCTCAACCCGCTAGTAACCCCTGAAAGCCAGAAACGAAGTGGATTAGACTAGGGTTTCCAGTCGCAAAGTACCTACTTTATATAGGTTACATGATGATGCACAGACCATGCTTGGCATGGGAAGTATTAGTGATGGTGATGAGTAATGTGGGAAAGATAAGTAAGGAAAGAAGCAACACATGAGAGAAGAGCAGAAATTAATAACATGTGTTGATGATGTCATGGGTCTAGACCTGGTCATGTGTGTTCCCACGGTCATGTGCATGCATCATGAAGAAATGAAGATGAAGTGTTGTGAGATGCTAAGTATAAAAATTTGAAAAATAAGGTGTATATTATTACAGATGCGGGAACAGCTCCTTCAAATAGACTGTTTGTACCATGAAGAGAAGGATCGCATAGTTGCTTTTATGTCAGAACTACATGAGGATTACAAGCACTCCTGCAAAGAACAGTTTGAGGCTTCTCAAAAGGAATACTGTGCATTGGAGAAGAAGAACAAGCAGATGGAGGAACTTCATTGAGACCTCACCGTGTCCAACACTCAGCTTCAGGAGTCATATGGGGCACTGTTGAGAGTGGTCAGCACACTCCGGGACAAATGCAGAGTGAACACATTATGAGACAAGGACACCATCACCTCTCTCACTCCCCAAGTCGACCAGTGGAAGTGTGTGGATGCAACGAAGGCAGAGCAGATCACAACTCTCTTCAAACAAGTTGAGAAGCTCCAACAACACCTTGCCACTCCCACTTCCTAGCTTACTGAACCCCAAAACAGGACGTCACCCAACGAAGCCAAAGATTGTACCATTGCCTCCCTCACTGCTCAAGTCGACTAATGGAAGCTTGCAAATGCGACGACAGGAGAGCAGATTGCGACTATTCTCAAGCAGGTCGAGAAAATTCAGCAAGACTTGTCCACTTCCACCTTGCAGCTTGCTGAGCTTCAGGGTATAGTCACATGACCAGTGTGGGTCGTGAGTTGGGGCTAGACCAGGAGAAGGTGAGAGTGAGGGTTCAAAGGGGAAAGGTTTGGAAGTGAAAATGCAAGGGGGTATATAGTAGAATGTAGGAGACTTGGCAGGCATAGTAACCCTCATAGACCTAAGCTAGTAGTACTAGCGAGTGAGCATCACATTCACTTGTCAAAATGGGGGGTCACTGTCCATAATAGGTTATGGACCCCACTTTTTTTGAGACGCTACACAGCATCAACAGCACCGTAGAGCTGCACCAACTTCGTTGATGGCCACTGTCCAAGATGTCCAGTAGGCAATATGGTATACTCCCACTCACTACAGGCATCACTTAATTCTGTTTGTGATTTGTTCTCGACTACTCAGCTCAATGCTGAGGAAAGTTGAAATGTGAATGCTTTCTCCTTGCTCTGGGCCTACCACACTGCTCTCACTGGATAGATCAGCCATTGTTGTTCTGGAGTCACGTGCTTCTTTCTGAGTTCTGGAAAACATTGCCAGAAATATGCAAAAAATCTGGGAATTGGATTTTCTGGTGCAGTCCAGTGCCAAACTGCGATGCTGGAGTCCATCGGAGTCCAGTTCAGGTCACGTGACACAGGGGAATTATCCACTGCTGGAGTCCGCCGGACTCCCAGACCTTTTGCGGCATTTGACAGTCCACCGGCCTTGTTACAACTCGTCCGAGCCCCTATCCCTTTTTCGGCTTCACCCCTGTCTCACACCTGTGAGAACCGTCTGCACACCTGGGTACCCCCTTCGCATTGTAGCACTAGTACTTTGCACCTACACCCAATGTCACCGCTTTGATCTTCTTCTACTGTTGTCTGGCGCCCCCGTCAGGACTTCCTCGACTAGAAGAAGCTCCCAGGTCTACGTCTCCAGCTTACCCGGTTGGAACGTAACAAAAGATCAAGATGATACCTACGGCCTACTATCAGGTAGTTTGCCACCCCACATTCTTTACCTTGTCGTGGTCGGTCGCTCCTCGATCCTTGCCCCCTGTAGACCTCTTAATTGAGCGTTCTCCGTCTGCGGCGACCACTCCTTGTCCCTGTCTTTGAAAAAGTCCTCAGTACGACTTTAAACTGCTTCCACCGTCCTTGCCCCGCCCCTCACCTTCGACATCTTGGTCCTAAGCATGACTATAAACTGCTACCACCGTCCTTCAACCTTTGGCCGCCCCGCCGGCACCCTATGCCCCGCCCTTGTCATTCGTGTCCTCCCCGGCACGAGGTAAAACTGCCTGCTCTCGCCTTGATCCCTGGACCTGCTGGAGGTGAGCCTTCGCCTACCGCCGACCCTGGGCCACCTTGGCCATCTCCGCACTCCCGCCTCGTACCTGGGCGAGCTCGGGACAATGTCTTGCTCCGCACTCGCCCTGGGCCTACTTGGCCACCTCCTACGCCCGCCCCCTCGTCTCGTACTCTGGGTCCGCATTAGACACGACCATCTACTGTTGACCCTGGGCCTTACCGGCCACCCCTATGCCCCGTCCCCGCCTATGTCACCACCTTTGGCTCTACGCCACCACCCCTTGGCCCTCTACCTGGGCACCACCTTGGGCCTCTTTGGCCACCACCTTGGACCTCATCGGTCATCCCCTTGGGCTTTCTTAGCCACCCCATGCATCCCTCCCATGTATCTATAGCTATGTTTGCGCCGTGGGTGAGTCATCGCCGGCCCAAACTAGCTACGTCACCGTCTTTGTCTTCAAAAACCCTAGAAAATTTTTACCCCGCCCCTCGTTATCTTTTACCCCGTGGCCCCATTTCCCCGGTTGGCGTTCTCCCTTGGGGGCCAAGGGTACTTTCGTCTTCCCCATCCGAAAGTTTTTATCTGGAAGGTGAGTGTGCAGGAAAGCGCACGAGAAACACCCGTCCATATGGGCTGAGAGAGGAGAGCAAGTGTCACCCAAGCAGGCGAGCGATGCCAGAGCGAGACAATGAAGGAGAACTTGGAGGACATCTTGTGAAGCGCGTGGCGCTGATGCAAGTGTTCCTCGTACTCTCCGTCTCCGCCTAGGAGCTCTCAGAAATGAGGCGAATTTTGTTTTTCCAGCTCGTCCTCGTCTCCCCATCCTTTTTCCACCTTGTTCAGCATTCCCTCCCCGCTGTAACTCCTTGACACGAGTCTAAACTGTCTAGCCTTGGCCTTGAACCTTCGACACCTTGCGTTCTTCGCCTTGTAACCACCTGGACAGGTGGCTAAACTGTCTATTCCTTGCATCGACCCCGCCCCTCGCCTTGGTCTTTATCCTTGTAACTCCCAGACAGGAGTCTAAACTGTCTACCTCAAGCTTTGACCCTCGCCTTTTGCCTTCGTCATCGCCTTGTCACCTCCCGGACACGAGGGAAAACTGTCTCGTCCTCGCATCGACCTTCGCCCACTTTGTCTTTGCACCCTTC